>CAUYSK010049924.1:0-15428 GCA_963575035.1 Avahi laniger | reverse complement strand
CTAAACCTGGCTTTGCGTATAAATTTGGGATGAGTTCTGATCCAGAAAATTTCGGATGAGCATCATCTCTGGAATGCCCAAGTTTGTAGGTAAGCTTAAAATGTAAATCCACAACTAAAGGACACGGGGAGCACTGTAGGGTGGGGAATGGCATGCCTTTTACCTGCACTTGGGTGAGGGAAAGACAAAAATTGTAACGATAATGTTTGTACCCTCACAATATCCTGAAATAAAAAAAAAATCTTCCAATGAAATGAATTCTCCTTAAGTGTGTTTGACTAGAAACTCTATACACTGCTTTGTTTCTCGAAGTTGTGCAAAAGTATAAATTGCCCAATGACTATCAGCTTTCTATGAGAGAATATATGCATTTCTATATGTGATTCCATTCCACATAAAAGTTACCGTCTTCCATCGAAATGATCTCTCCTGTCTTAGGTGTATTTGACTACACACTCTACATACTGTTTTGTTTAGCAAACTTGTGCAAACCTATCAATTGCCCAATGTCTAGCAGCTTTCTCTGAAAGATTGTGTGTGTTTCTATATGTAACTCCATTCACCCTAAAAGGTACATATTTTCAACACAATGACTTCCAGTTTCTTAGGTGTGTTTGACTAGATACTCTGCACACTGCTTTGTTTCTCAACGTTGTGCAAACTTATAAACTGCCCTATGTCTAGCAGCTTTCTCTGAGAGAATGCATGCATTTCTATATGTAACTACATACCACCTAAATGTTACCAACTTCCACTGAAATGTCTTCTCCTTTTTAGGTGTGTTTGACTAGAAACTATACACAATGCTTTGTTTCTCGAAGTTGTGGAAACCTATGAATTTCACAATGTCTAGCAGGTTTCTCTGAGGGACTGTATGCGTTTTTATATGTGACTCCATTCCACCTAAAAGTTACCGTCTTCCAATGAAAACATCTCTCCTCTCTTAGGTGTGTTTGACTAGAAACTCTACACAATGCTTTGTTTCTCAAAGTTGTGCAAACCTATAAAGTGACCAATGTATAGTAGCTTTCAATGATATAATGTGTGCATTGATACATGAAACTCTATTCCAACTAAAAGATACCACCTTCAACGAAATGACTTCTAGATTCTTAGGTGTCTTTGACTAGAAACTTTGCACACTGTTTTGTTTCTCAAAGTTGTGCAAACCTATAAATTGCCCATTGTCTAGCAGTTTTCTCTGAGAGAATGTATGTATTTCTATATGTGACTCCATTCAACCTAAAAGTTATCATCTTCAAACGAAATGATATTTTCTCTCTTAAGTGTGTTTGACTGGAAATTCTACACACAGCTTTGTTTCTCAAAGTTGAGCAAACCTGTAAAGTTCCCAATGTATCGGAGCTTTCAATGAGAGAGTGTGTGCGTTTCTACATGTAACATTATTCCACCTAAGAGTTACCATCTTCAAGGAAACGACTTCTACTTTCTTAGGCATCTATGACTAGAAACTCTACACACTGCTTTGTTTCACAAAGCTGTGCATACATATAAAGAACCCAATATATAACAGTTTTAGAGAGAATTGTTGCATTTCTATGAGTAACTCTATTCCATCTATCACTTACCATCTTCCAACGAAATGAGTTTTCCATTCTTAGGTGTGTTTGAGTAGAAACTCTATACACTGCTTTTTTTCTCAGTGTAATGCAATCCTCTAAATTGCCCAATGTCTAACAGCTTTATCTGACAGAATGTATGCATTTGTATATGTGACTGCATTCCTCGTAAAGGTTACCACCTTCCAACGAAATGATCTCTCTTCTCCTAGGTGCGTTTGATCAGAAACTCTACACACTGCCTTGTTTCTCAAAGTTGTGCAAACTTATAAAGTGAACAACGTATATCAGCTTTCAGTGTGAGAATGGGTGCGTTGATGTATGTAACTCTATTCCACCTAAAAATTACCATGTTCCAATGAAATTACTTCTAGTTTCTTGGGTGTCTTTGACTAGAAACTCTATATCCTGTTTTGTTTCTCAAAGTTGTGCAAACAAGTAATGTTCCCAATGTCTAGCAGCTTTCTCTGAGAAAATATATGCGTTTCTATATATAACTCCATTTGGCCTAAAAGTTACATTCTTCCAATGAAATGACTTCTTTTGTCTTAGGTTTATTTGACTAGAAACTCTACACACTGCTTTGTTTTTCAAAGTTGTGTAAACGTATAAACTTCCCAATGTCTAGCAGCTTTCTCTGAGAGAATGTATGCGTTTGTATATGTAACTCCATTGGGCCTAAAGGTAACCCTCTTTCAATGAAATGACTTCTCCTTTCTTAGGTACATTGACTACAAACTCTACACACTGCTTTGTTTCTCAAAGTTGTGCAAAACGATAAAACACCCAGTGTCTAGCAACTTTCTCTGAGAGAATGTATCCAGTTCTATATGTAACTCCATTCAGCCTAAGAGTTATCCTCTTCCAATGAAATGACTTCTCCTGTCTTAGGTGTGTCTGACTAGAAACTCTACACACTGCTTTGTTTCTCAAAGTTGTGTAAACCTATAAATTGCCCAATGTCTAGCAGCTTTCTCTGAGAGAATGTATGCATTTCTACATGTGAATCCATTCAACATAAAAGTTACCATCTTCCATTGAAATGATCTCTCCTCTATTAGGTGTGTTTGACTAGACACTCTACACACTGCTTTGTTTCTCAAAGTTATGCTAACCTATAAAGTGCCCAATGTCTATCAGCTGTCTCTGAGAGAATGTATGCATTTCCATGTGCAACTCCATTCCACCTAAAAGTTACCCATTTCCAATGAAATGACTTCTCCTTTCTTAGGTGTGTTTGACAGGAAATTCTACACACTGCTTTGTTTCTCAAAGTTCTGCAAACCTACAAACTGCACAACGTCTAGCAGCTTTATCTCAGACAATGTATGCATTTAAATATGTAACTTCATTTCACCTAAAAGTTACCCTCTTGCAATGAAATGACTTCTCCTTTCTTATGTGTCTTTCACAGGAAACACTACATAGGGCTTGATTTCTCAAAGTTACACAAAGCTATAAAGTGCCCAATGTCTAGAGCTTTCACTGAAAGAATGTTTGCATTTCCATGGATAACTCCATTCGACCTAGTAGTTACCCTCTTTCAACGAAATGAATTCTTTCTTAGGTGTCTTTAACAGGACACATTGCTTTGTTCTCAAAGTTATGCAAGGCTACAAACTGTGCAATGTCTAGCAGCTTTCCTTCAGATAATGTGTGCATTTGAATATGTAACTCAACGTCACCTAAAAGTTACCCTCTTTCAACGAAATGACTTCTCCTTTCTTAGGTGTCTTTGATAGGAAACTCTACACACTGCTTTGTTTCTCAAAGTTATGCAAGCCAACAAAGTGCCCAAAGTCTAGCAACTTTCCCTCAGAGAATGTATGTGTTTCCATATGTAACTCCATTTCACCTAAAAGTTACCCTCTTCCAACAAAATGACTTCTCTTTTCTAGGTATGTTTGTCAAGAAACTGTACACACTGTTTTCTTTCTCAAAGTTATGCAAACCTAGAAAATCTGCAATGTGTAGCAGCTTTCTCTCAGAGAATGTGTGCATTTAAATATGCAATTTCATTTCACCTGAAAGTTACAGTCTTCCAATGAAATGACTTCTCCTTTCTTATGTTTCTTTGGCAGGAAACCCTACACACTTCTGTTTCTTAAAGTTATGCAAACCTATAAAATGTCCAATGTCTGGTGGGTTTCTCTGAGACAATGTATGCGTTTGCATGTGTAACTGCATTCCACCTAAAAGTTACCCATTTCCAAAGAAATGACTTCTCCTTTCCTAGGCGTGTTTGACAAGAAACTCTACACACAGCTTTGTTTCTCAAAGTTATGCAAACCTACAAGGTGTGCAGTGTCTAGCAGCTTTCTCTCAGTGAATGTATGCATTTAAATATGTAACTCCATTCCGCCTAAAATTTACTCTCTTCCAACGAAATGACTTCTCCTTTCTTTGGCCTATTTCACAGGAAAGTCTACACACTGCTTTGTTTCTCAAAGTTATGTAAACCTATAAAGTGCTCAATGTCTAGGTGCTTTCTCTGAGACAATGTATGTGTTTCCATATGTAATTCCTGGCCAACTAAAATTAACTTCTTTCTGCAAAACAGCGACTTGTTTCTTATGCATGTTCTACAAAATAATCAAAACACTGCTTTGTTTCTAAAAGTTATGAAAACTTATGAAGTGCCCAATGTCTCAGTGCCTCATCTGAGAGATTGTATGCATTTCCACAGGTAACTCCATTCCAGCTAAAGGTTATCCCCTTCCAACGAAATGACTCCTCCTTTCTTAGGTGTGTTTGACAGGAAACTCCACAGATTGTTTTGTTTCTCAAAGTTTTACAAGCCTACAAAGTGTGCAATGTCTAGCAGCTTTCCCTAAGAGAATGTATACATTTGAATATGTTACTCCATTATACCTAAAAATTTTCCCCTTCCAACAAAATGAGTTCTCCATTCTTAGGTGTGTTCAACAGAAAACACTAAACACTGCATGGTTTCTCAAAGTTATGCTAACCTATGACATGTCCAATGACTAGAGCTTTCACTGAAAGATTGTATGCATTTCCATGTATAACTCCGTTCAACCTAATAGTTACCCTCTTCCAACGAAATGACTTCTCCTTTCTTAGGTGTCTTTGATAGGAAACTCTACACACTGCTTTGTTTCTCAAAGTTATGCAAGCCGACAAAGTGCCCAAAGTCTAGCAACTTTCCCTCAGAGAATGTATGTGTTTCCATATGTAACTCCATTTCACCTAAAAGTTACCCTCTTCCAATGAATTGACTTCTCTTTCTTAGGTGTCTTTGACAGGAAACTCTACACACTGCTTTTTTTCTCAAAGTTATGCAAAACTATAAAGTGCCCAAAATCTAGCAGCTTTCCCTGAGAGAATGTATGCGTTTCCATGTGGAACTCCATTCCACCTAAAACTTACCCTCTTCCAATGAAATGACTTCTCTTTTCTTGGATGTGTTTGTCAGGAAACCGTACACATTGCTTTTCCAAAGTTTTCCAAAGTTATGCAAACCTGCAAAGTTTCCAACTTTTCCAAAGTTATGCAAACCTACAAAGTGCGCAATATCTAGCAGCTTTCTCTCAGAGAATGTATGCATTCAAATATGTAACTCCATTTCACCTAAAAGTTACCCTATTTCAATGAAATGATTTCTCCTTTCTTTGGTATGTTTGACAGCAAGATCTGCATACTGCTTTGTTTCTCAAAGTTATGCAGATCTACAAAGTGCCCAATGTCTAACAGCTTTCTCTGTGTGAAGGTAAGTGTTTAAATGTATAACTTCTAGCCAGCTAAAATTAATTTCTTCCTTCAAAATAACTACCTCTTTCTTAGGTTCGTTTGACAGCAAACTCTACACACTACTTTTCTTCTCAAAGTTATGTAAACCTATAAAGTCCCCAAAGTTTAGCATCTTTCTCAGAGAACGTAAGCGTTTCCATATGTAACTCCATTCCACCTAAAAGTTACCCTTGGGTTAGAGTTAGCATTAAGTTTTGGGTTACTGTTAGGGCAAGTGTTAGGGTTTTGGTTAGGTTTAGGCTTATTATTAGTTTTAGTGTTAGGGCCAAGGCTAGGTTTAGGCCTAGGGCTAAGGTTAGAGGTAGTGTTATTTTTAGGACTTGGGTCAGGGTTAGGGCAAGGGTTAGGAAAGGGTTGGCTTCAGCATTATGTATAGGGCCAGGGCTAGGTTTAGGATTAGGGTTAGGGCTAATCCTAGGATTAATGTTAGGGCAGTTTATATGTTTAGACCTAGGTCTAGTATTTTTGTTCCATTTACTGTTAAATTTAGGCCAAGGCTTATGTTTAGGTCTAGGGTAAAGTTTAGGGCCTGCTTTAGGTTTAGTATTAGGGGTAGGCTTACTTAGAGGGATAGGTTTAGGGTTAGTGTTAGGTTGAGGGATACTGTTAGGGTTAGTACTAGGTTTAGGGGTAGGTTTATTGTTAGAGTTAGGGTTGGGGCCAGTGTTAGGGTTGGACTTAGGGTTAGTTTTATGCATAGGTTGAGGTTTAGCTTTGGGGATAAGGTTAGGGTTAGGGTTCAAATTAGTGTTAGTGCTAAGGTTAGGTTTAGGCTTAAGGCTAAGTTTCTCATTAGTGCTAGGTTTAGGACAAGGTCTAGGGTTTTACATATGTAGCAGCTCATTCTCATATACACCTGAAATGCTTGTATAAAAACAGTAAAGGAATTTTGTACTGAGAGGGTAATTTCTAGCTGGAAAGGCATTTCATATGAAAACAGTCATATTCACTCAGAGAAATAAGGTCGATTGGTGGTTTACAGAATTCCATAACTCTGTGAACTGAAGCAGTGTGTTCTTTATCTTATCAAATATTTCAATGGATAAGAAGATATTACTTATAGATATTTCTCTTAGGTTTAGTGTGAAGGTAGTAGTAGTGCTAAGGCTAGGGTTAGGGCCAGGGCTATGGTTACAGCCGCAGGTATGGTTATAGCTATGGCTAGTGTTAGGGCAAGGGAAAGTGTTGGGGTTAAGTCTAGGGTTAGGGTTATGGCTAAGGTTAGGGTTCGGACTAGCATTAGGGTTAGGGTTATGTTTAGGCTTAGATTTAAGGCTAGTGGTAGGGTTAGCGTTAGGTTTAGGTCTAGGTTTGGGTTAAGATTAGGTTTAGGATTAGGGCTAGTGTTACAGTTAGGGTTAGGGTTAGGATTAGGGTTAGGGCTAGGATTACTGTTAGGGCTAAGGCCAGCTTTAGCCGTAATGCTATTGTTAGTGTGAGTGTTATTTTTAGGGGTTGGCTTAGGGTAGGGATAGAATTATGACATGGATGGCTTCAGCTTTATGAATAGGATTAGGATTATGGTTAGGGTTAGGGTTAGGGTTAGGGATAGGGATAGGGTTAGGGTTAGGGATAGTTCTGACATTAATGTTAAGGCAGAGGTTAGGTTTAGACCTAGGTGTAGGATTTGTATTAGAATTAGTGTTAAGTTTAGGGCTAGGCTTAGGCTTAGGTCTAGGGTTAGGTTTAGGACCAGGTTTATTTTTAGGATTAGGGATAAGCTTAGTGATAGAGGTAGGGTTAGGTTAGTGTTAGGGTTAGGCTTAGGGCTTGGGTTAAGGTTAGGGCTAGTGTTAGGGTTAGGTTTAGGGTCAGGGTTAGGGTCATGGTTCAGATTAGTGTTAAGGATAGGGCTAGGCTTAGGGTTACAGTTGGAGCTAGGGCTAGAATAGAGTTAGGGCTAGTGTTAGGGTTTTGGTTAGGGTTGGGCTTAGGGTTAGGTTTATGTTAGGGGAAAAGTCTAAGTTTAGGCCTAGACTAGGGTTGGGATTAGTGTTATGACTACTGCTATGGTTAGGGTTAGTTTTAAGGTTAAGGCTCGGGTCAGCTTTATGGTTAAGTTTAGGGCTAGAGGTAGTGCTAGGGCTAGGGTTAAGACTAGGGCTATGGTTACAGCTGCAGGTACAGTTATAGTTAGGGCTAGGGTTACAGAAAGGGAAAGTGTTAGGGTTAGTCTAGGGTTAGGGTTAGGGCTATGTTTAGGCTTAGGTTTAAGGTTAGTGTTAGGGGTAGCATCAGGTTTAGGTCTAGGTTAGGGTTAAGGTTTGGTTTAGGATTAGGTCTAGTGTTAGTGTCAGGGTTAGGGTTAGTGCTAGGATTAGTTTTAAGGCTAAGACTCCATTTAAGTCTGGGTCTGTGGTTAGGGTTAGTGTTATGATTACTGCTATGGTTAGGGCTAGGGCTAAGGTTAGGGTTAGGGCCAGCTTTGGTGTTAAGATTAGAGCTAGGGTTAGGGTTAGGGCTAGAGTCAGGTTTAAGTTTAGGTTTAGTGTTAGGATTAATGTTAGAGCTAAGGCTAGGTATAGGCCTAGGGCTAGGATTTGCATTATTGTTAGAGTCAGTGGGACCGTTAGGGTTAGCTTCATGGTTAAGGTTAGGGCTAGATTTCAGATAAGAGTTAATAACATGGCTAGGTTGAGGCCTTTAGCTAGGGTTAGAATTAGGATTAGGTTTAGAGTTAGGGTTAGGTTTAGGGCTAGGGTTAGTTTTAGGGTCATTGCTATGGTTCAGTTTAGAATTAGGACTAAGGTTAGGGTTACGGTTTGAGTTAGGGCTAGGATAGGGTTAAGTCTAGCATTAGGATTACGGTTAGGGTTAGGGTTAGGATTACTGTCAGTGTTAGGGTTACGGTCAGAGTTAGGATTAGGGTTAGGGCTAGGGTTAGGGTTAGGGTCATGTTTAGGGTTAAATTTAGAGTTAAGGCTGGTGTTGGGGTTAGGGTTAAGTTTAGGGTTCGGGTTAGGGTCATGTTTGGGCTTAGGTTTAGAGCTAAGGCTAGTGTTTGGGTTACCATTAGGGTTTGGACTAGCATTACTTCCAGTGTTAGGGTTAGGGTCAGGTTTGGGCTTAGGTTTAGAGCTAAGGCTGGTGTTTGGGTTACCATTAGGGTTTGGGCTAGGATTACTTCCAGTGTTAGGGTTAGGGTCAGGTCTAGTGTTAGGTTAGAATTACTGCTGGTGTTAGGGTTTGCATTAATGTTAGGGTTAGGGTTAGTGTTAGGTTTAGGGCTAGTTGTATGATTAATGTTAAGGCAGAGGATAGGTTTACACCTAGGTAGGGATTTGGGTTAGGGTTGCTGTTAAGTTTAGAGCTAAGCTTATGTTTAGATCTAGGGTTAGGTTTCAGGCCAGCTTTAGGTTTAGGATTAGGAGTAGGCTTACTGTGAGGGCTAGGGTTAGGGCTAGTGTTAGGGTGAGGGCTACTGTTAGGCTTAGGGCTAGGTTTAGGGGTAGGTTTATGGTTAGAGTTATGGTTGTGGCCAGTGTTAGGGTTGGGTTTAGGATTAGGTTGATGGCTAGGGTGAGGTTTAGCTTTCAGGATAGGGTTAGGGTTAGGGTTAGAATTAGTGTTAGGAAATTGGTACTAATGATCAACACTAGGGTGATCACATGGCAGAAATACTCTCCAGAGATTAAGGGGATGGGGAGGTAAGTCCGCGACTAAAGGACACAGTAGGGTGGAAGGGCATGCCTTTAACCCGCACTTGGGTGAGACAAAGACATAAAGTGTAACCATAATGTTTGTACCCTCACAATACCCTGAAATTAAAAAAAAAAAAAGAATTAGTGTTAGGGCTAAGGCTAGGTTTAGGCCTGGGGCTAGAGTTCGCATTGTTGCTAGGTTTAGGACAAGGTCTAGGGTTTCACATTTGTAGAAGGTCATAAACATATGCATCTTAATTGTTTCTATAAAAACAGGAAAGGAATTTTGTACCAAGAGGGTAATTTCTAGCAGGAAAGGCTTTTCATATGAAAACAGTCATATTCACTCAGAGAAATAAGGTCAATTGGTTGTTTACAGGATTCCAAAATTCTGTGAACTGAAGCAGGGTGTTCTTTATCTTATCAAATATTTCAATGGATTAGAAGATATTGCTTATGGATATTTCTCTTAGGGTTAACGTTAAGGTAGTGGTAGGGTTAGGGTTAGGGTTAGGGGTAGGGCTACAGTTTATAGCTGCAGGTACGGTTATAGCTAGTGCCTGGGTTAGGTAAAGGGAAAGGGTTAGGTTTAAGTCTAGGGTTAGGGTTATGGCTAAGGTTAGGGTTAGGGCTAGTGTTAGGGTTAGGGGTTTGTTTAGGCTTAAGTTTAAAGCTAGTGTTAGGGTTAAGGTTAGGTTTAGGATAAGGGCTAGTGTTAGGGTTAAGGTTAGGGTGAGTGCTAGGATTAGAGTTAGAGCTAATACTCAGTTTGCACCTAGGGCTATGGTTAGGATTAGGACTAGCTTTAGGTTTGGCGTTAGGGCTAGGGTTAGGGTTAGGGCTAGGGTTTCAGCTAATTTTAGGTTTAAGGTTAGGGCTAGCGTAGGATTAATGTTAAGGCTAAGACTAGCTTCAGGCCTAGTGCTAGGGTTAGGGTTAGGGTTGTAGTTAGTGGTACTTTTAGGGTTAATTTTAGGGTTAAAGCTAGTGATAGGTTTAGGATTAGTGTTAGGACTAAGGCTAGGTTGAGGCCTTGTGCCAGGGTTAGATTAGGGTTAGATTTATGGTTACGGTTAGGTTTAGGGATAGGATTCGGATTGGGTTTAGGGTTGGGGTTAAGGCTAAGATTAGGGTTAGGGTCATGGTTAGGGTTAGGGTTAGTGTCAGGGCTAGGGTAAGAGCTATGGTTAGAGTTAGGGTTAGGATAGGGTTAGGGCTAGGGTAAGGATTAGGGTTAGGTTAAGATTACTGCTAGTTTTAGGGTTATGGTCAGGGTTAAGATTAGGGCTATGGTTGGGGCTAACATTAGTTTTAGGGCCAGCTTTAGGGTTAGGGTTAGTGTTAGAGCTAAGGCAAGGTTTATGCCTAGGGTTAGGTTTAGCATTAGTGCTAGATTTCACACTAGGGTTTTACATTTCTAGAAGCTCATTCGCACATATGCCTTAAAGCTTCTATGCACATAAGAAAGGCATTTCATATCAAGAGGGTGATTTTTAGCTGCAAATGAGTTTCATATGAAAACACTTACATTCACTCAAAGAATTATGCTAGATGATTTGTTGTTTACAGGATTTCATAACGGTGTGAGCTGAAGAAGTGTGTTCCTTTCTTATGAAATATTTCAATGTATAAGAAGGTATTACTTATGGATGCTTCTCTTAGGTTTAGTTTTAAGGTTAGTGGTAGCGGTAGTGCTAGGGCTAGGGTTAGAGCTAGGGCCATGGTCATAGCTACAGCTGTGGTTTAAGCTAGGGCTAGGATTAGGGCTAGGGTAAATGTTAGGGTTAGGTCTAGGTTTAGGATTAGGTCTAGGGTTAGTGTGGTGGTAGCTTTAGCGTCAGTGTTACGGCTGGGATTAGGGTGAGGGGTATGGTTAGGTGTAGGGCTAGGGTTGAGGATAGGGCTAGCTTTGGGGTTAGGGATAGGCCTTGTCTTAGGGTTAGGTCTAGGGTTAGAGTTAGTGTTAAGGCTAGGGCTAGGATTAGAGTTAGTGTTAAGGTTAGGGTTAGGGTTAGGGCTAGTGTTAGGGTTTGCATAGGTCTAGGTTTAGGGGTCAGCTTAGTGTTATTGCCAAGGCTAGATTTAGGCCTAGGGCTAAGGTTATGGTTATTGTTATTTTTAGTTCTTGCTTTAGGGTTAGGTCAAGGGTTAGGAAAGGGATGGCTTTCACGTTATGAATAAGGCTAGGGTTAGGGTTAGGGTAGGGTTAGTGTTAGGGCTAGATCTAGGATTAATGTAGGGCAGAGGATAGGTTTATACCCAGGTGTAGAATTTGAGTTAGGGTTACTGTTACATTTAGGGCTAGGCTTAGATTTAGGTCTAGGGTTAGGTTTAGGGACAGCTTTAGGTTTAGGATTAGGGCTAGGCTTACTGAGTGGGCTAGGGTTAGGGCTATTGTTAGGGTGAGGGCTACTGTTAGGGTTAGGGCTAGGTTTAGGGGTAAGTTTATGGTTAGAGTTAGGGTTGGGGCCAGTATTAGGGTTGGGTTTAGGGTTAGGTTTATGCCTAAAGGGAGGTTTAGCTTTTGGGATAGGGCTATTGCTAGGGTTAGGATTAGCGTTAAGACTAAGGCTTGGTTTAGACCTAGAGCTAGGGTTTTTCATTTGTAGAAGGTCATTCTCATATGCACCCTACATGGTTCTATGAAAACAGGAACAGAATTTCATACCAAGAGGGTAATTTCTCCCTGGAAAGGCGTTTCATATGAAAACACTCATATTCACTCAGAGAATTAAGGTCAATTGGTTGTTTACAGGATTCCATACCTCTGTGAACTGAAGCAGTGTGTTCTTTATCTTATCAAATATTTCAATGGATAAGATGATATTACTTATAGATATTTCTTTTAGGTATAGTGTTAAGGTAGCGGTAGTGCTAGGGCTAGGGTTAGGACTAGGATATGGTTACAGCTGTAGGTACGGTTATAGCTACAACTAGGGTTAGGGAAAGGGAGAGGGTTAGGTTAAATCTAGGGTTAGGGTATGGCTAAGGTTAGGGTTGGGAATAACGTTAGGGTTAGGGTTATATTTAGGGTTAATTTTAAGTCTAGTATTTGGGTTAGCCTTAGGTTTAGGTCTAGGTTTCAGTTAAGGTTAGATTTAGGATTAGGGATAGTGTTAGGGTAAGGGTTAGGGTTAGGGGCTAGGATTAGTGTTAGGGCAAAGGCTTGGTTTAGACCTAGAACTATGGTTAGGGTTAGTGTTATGGTTAGTGCTATGTTTATGTCCTGTGCTAAGGTTAGGATTAGGGCCAGCTTTAGGGTTAGGGTTAGGGCTAGGGTTAAGGTTAGGGTTAGGATTAGGGTACAGCTAGTGTTAGGTTTCAGGTTTCAGCTAGTGTTAGGATTAATGTTAGGGCTAAGACTAGGTTTAGGCCTACAGCTAGGTTTAGCATTAGAATTAGGGTTCGTGGTACCTTTAGGGTTAGTTTTAGGGTCAAATTTAGGCCTAGTTTTAGGATTAGTGTTAGTACTAAGACTAGGTTGATGCCTTGCGCTAGGTTTAGAAATAGGGTTAGGTTTAGGGCTAGGGTTAGGTATAGGGCTAGGTTTAGAGTTAGGGTTAGTGTTAGGGTTAGGTTTAGCATTAGGGTTAGAGTTAGGGTCATGGCTATGGTGAGGGTTAGGGTTAGGGTTACAGTTAGATTTAGGGCTAGGATAGGGTTAGTGCAAGGTTTAGGGTTAGCATTAGGGTTAGGATTACTGCTAGTGTTAGGTTTATGATCCGGGTTAGGATTAGGGTAGGGAAAGGTCTAGCATTAGGGTTACGGTTTGGGATAGGGTTAGGATTACTGCCAGTGTTAGGGTTAGGGTCAGGGTTAGGATTAGGTCTAGGGATAGGGCTAGGGTTAGGTTTATGGTTAACAAGAGGGTTAAGTCTAGTGGTAGGAGTAAGGCTAGATTTAGGGTTAGGGCTAGCATTAGTTTTAGGGCCAGCTTTACCGTTAGTGTTAGTGTTAGGGCTAAGCTGATGTTTACGCCTAAGGCTAGGGTTAACATTAGTGCTAGGTTTGGCGCTAGGTTTGGCACTAGGTCTAGGATTTTACATTTGTAGAAGCTCATTCTTATATGCACCTTACACGCTTCTATGAAAACAGGAAAGGAATTTCATACCAAGAGAGTAATTTCTAGCTGGAAAGGCATTTCATATGAAAATACTCATACTGACTCAGAGAATTAAGGTCAATTGGTTGTTTACAGGATTCCATAATCTGTGAACTGAAGCAGTGTGTTCTTTTTCTTATCAAATATTTCAATGAATAAGAAAATATTACTTACAGATATTTCTCTTAGGTTTAATTTTAAGGGTAGTGGTAGTGGTAGTGCTAGGACTAGGGTTAGAGCTAGGGCTATGGTTACAGCTACAGATATGGTTTAAGCTAGGGCTAGGATTAGGGCTAGGGTAAATGTTAGGGTTCGATCTAGGGTTAGGGTTAGAGCTATGGTTAGGTTTAGTGCTAGGGTTGGTGATAGGGCTAGCTTTAGGGTTATGGATAGGCCTTGGGTTAACGTTTGGAATAGGCTTAAAGTTAGCATTAAGGTCACGGTGAAGGTTAGGGCTAGTGTTAGGGTTTTGGTTAGGGTTAGGTTTAGGTTTAGGCTTAGTGTTAGGACAAAGGTAATGTTTAGGCCTTGGTCTAGTGTTAGTGTTAGGGCTTGGTCTAGGGTTAGGACAGAGATAGCTTTAGCATTATGGATAAGGCTAGAGTTAGGGTTAGGGCTAGGGTTAGAATTAGGGCCAGTGTTAGGTTTAGGGTTAGAGTTGAGGTTAGGTTTAGGGTTAGGTTTCGGGCTAGTTCTAGTTTTAATGTTAGGGCAGAGGACAGGTGTGGACCTAACCCTAAACCTAACCCTAATCTTAGCCCTATCCCTAACCCTACCTAGAGCTAACCATAATGCTAACACTAACCCTAGCCCTAGCCCTAATGCTAACACCAGCACTAACCCTAACCCTATACCTAACCCAAGCCCCAAATCTAAACTACCTCTAATCCTAACATTGCCACACCCCAAGCTCTAACCTTAGCCATAACACTAACCTTGACCCTAATGCTAGCAACAGCCTGAAGCATAACCCTAGCTCTAAACCTAACCCTAAGCCTAGCCCTAAAACTAAGCCTAACCACAACCTTAACCCTAAAGCTAGCCCTAATCCTAACTCTAGCCCTAAAACTTACCCTTTCCCTAACCCTAACACTAGCCCTAACCCTTAGCCTAGCCCTAACCCTAACCCTAAAGCTAGCCCCAACCCTAACAGTAGCCTGAAACTTAACCCTAACCCTAACCCGAACCATAACCATAGACCTTGACCTCACCCTTGCCTTAGAAATAACACTGATCCTAAACCTACCCCTACCACTACCCCTAAATCTAGCCCTAACACTAACGCTAACACTAACACTAGGCCTAATCTTAACATATACATAACCCTAACCCTAACTCTAACCCTAGCCCAAACCTAACCATAAACCCAGTCCCAACCCTAGCCCTGACCCTAACCCTGACTCTAACCCTAACACTAGCACTATTCCTAACCCTAACTCAACCCCTAACCCTAACCTAGCTCTAATTATAACCCTAAACCTAACCATCTAACCCTAACCATAACCCTAACCCTAACAGTAACCACAACATGAATCCCAGACCTAAACCTAACCCTACACCTAGGCTTAAACCTAGCCTTATCCCTACCACTAATCCTAAAACTAGCCCTACCCCTAATCCTAAGGCTAACACTAGACCTAATCCTAAACCTAACCCTAACCTAGCCCTAACCATAACCTAGACTTAACTGTAAGCTAACCCTGACACTAGCACAAACCCTAACCCTAACCAACATCTAACCCTAATTCTAATATTAGTTCTAACCCTAACCTTAACCTTAACACTAACCCTAACCCTAGCCTAACCCTATCCCTAACCGTAGCCCGAACCGTCGACCTAACCCTTGCCCTAACACTATCCTTAAGACTAATGCTAACCCTAGTCCCACACTAAAACTAGGCCTAAGAATAACCGTAATCCTAACACAAACCCTTGGGAAAACCTAGACTTAGGGATAACACTAATCATAACCCTAGGCCTAACATTAACTCTGAACATAACCCTAGACCTAACCTTAGCCCTGAGCTTAGCAATAACCCTAAGAGTAACCCTAACCCTAGCCTTAGCCCTACTCAAACACTAGCCCTAACCCCAGCCCTAAACCTAACTCTATCCCTAAACCTAACCCTATCCCTAAACCTAATCCTAACCCTAATCCTAACCCTAGCTCCAGGCTTAAATTTAGCCTTACATCTAACACTAATCCTAACCCTAGCCCTAAACTTAACCTGGCCCTAACCTTAACACTAACACTAACCCTATAACCAAACATACCCAAACTCTTCCCCTAACCCTATCCTAATCCTAACCTTAACACTAGCCACAACTCTAACC
>CAUYSK010049923.1:0-136414 GCA_963575035.1 Avahi laniger | reverse complement strand
CCAGGAGTCTGAGGTTGCTGTGAGCTAGGCTGACGCCATGGCACTCACTCTAGCCTGGGCAACAAAGTGAGACTCTGTCTCAAAAAAAAAAAAAAAAAAAAACCCTATTCTTTGATATTTAGAAGCTTATTTATGTTGCCTGCTATCTCCCCTAAATTGCAGCAGTTTCTAAGAAAAGAACTACACAATGGCCCTGGACAAGTCAAAATTGTTTGATTCATTAAGAAAATTCTTTGTTCTTGGCCAACAAATGTCTCTAACTAGATAAAATGGATAGAAATTTTAGGACTATTTGATGTTAACGGGATACATTTACTTTCATGTCATAAGTATGTACATGTGTGTGCATGTGTATGAAAAAATAAGTGTGGGTGTTTGGAAAAATCACTTTAATGTAGTTTGAAATGTAAGACTTTAAGTAGGCAACCTATCTCAAAAATACTTTTAACGATTTTAAAAAATAAATTTGATATAGTGATAAATATCTTCAGGTTTTCAGCTCCTTCCTTGTATCACCTCTTAAATCAAGAATATGGTCTTGTACACTTGCTGGTTATAACTACCTTACAGAGCTTGGCTTTTCTTTAAAACAGAATATACATAATCTTTTTTTCTATTTCTGAAAAAATAGTGATTTTAATTTTTTGCTCTCTCCAAATCCTCCCTCTTAAATATCACATGGGTTCTATGGCCTCCATTTCTCATAAGATTTTGTTTTCTCCATTTTCTTTTAATTTATTTTAGACTATAATAGAAATAAGAGAACTTGTGGATCTCAGAATATTTTAGAGTTCAACACACTGAGATTTAAAAATCCAAACATGTAATCATACTCTTGATATCATGAGAGATGTTATGGATATGACTACATGCTCAGTGCCATTATCATGTGTCACTTAAACTTAGTAAGCCTGTGTCTTTATCTTCTATAAACCTTCAAATCGTGCTTCTATTATACTTGATTAAAACAAGTATGGCATTTTGTTTTAAATTTTCTCTACTTTTACTGGCTCGATTCCAGATATTTGTCTTTCCCAGTTAAGAATGAGTTTCTTGAGAATTGATTTTTTTTCATTTTATTATTGGTTCTTTATTAAAGACAAAAAGGAGATGTGCTATTTTAAAGATAGACGTGAACTTGTTCTTTCATATAAACTTGACTCTCATCTCTATAACGGGAAAAGTCAGTTGATTCCTTTATTAACTTTTTAATTTAAAAGACTATCTTTTTTATGAAAGGGCTTAAGAAAAAATCAAAATCATCGATTTGTGGATTTTTTGGAATATAAATCCCACTCATCTATAAACTTTGTTATATAATTTTTATCTAGATATAATTCCATCCAATAGTACAGTATGTGGCCAGAGCTGATAAAGATGGATATGTCTTAGAGAAGAGTGGACCAAAAATGCATATGTGATGCCTTGGAGAATTTTCTATTGTTGCTGAATCTGAAAAGCAATATTGTTAATTAAATTGGATTACACATTTAGTGTATTCATATTTTTCATGATTACCAAATTTAATATTTTTAAATTTAAAACCAATTTTATTGAGGACAGGTTTTTGTTTTATTTACTTCATAATTATAGCACATTGGTAGAGGAGAAGAAAAGTATTGTCAACCCTTCTTAGACAATTGTTTTGAACTATAATGACAGCAGCAGGAAATTGGATCTTTTTATGGTTCATGTTGCTCATAATTATACATAGAAATGTAAAAACCTAACTCCTAACGTGACTCCAAATATCAAACTAATTATTCAGCAGAAACTAGTAAAGCATGGACCACTTGCTTTAATTGTTGTCATTTCTCAGAAGCTGGTTGGCCATAGTACATCTCTATACTTACTTCAGCAACAATACTTATATTTAATTTGATCGCATTTGGGCTAGATGTACATACTTAACTGAATAATTGTTTGCAAGTGATTTTCACCATGGATTTTTTTCATTTTTAATGAATTATTAAGCCTTGGTCCATCTACACAGGAATATAAGTTTAGCACAAACTCAAAAGTACCTTTCATTCAGTTGCCTCGCCATTCACCAATTCCTAAGTTGTTTATAGAATATTCTGATTGGGAGAGTTCTTCAGCTGCCAAAGGTATTTAATTGCAATATATGTTCAAATTATATAATATGTCATATCTAAAGATTATATCACAAAAATTAATCTACAGTCGTGAAGATTTATCATAGAATTTATGTGTCACAGATCTTACTCTTCAATATTGAAGGAAGTTTACTTTCTAAAATATTCTGTGCTTTGAGGGTATTTTTGCAGGAAAATACTTGCTGGACTCCAATCACATGTATGAAATCAAAAAATTAAAAAATTAAATAAATAGAAAAGCATTATTTTTTACCACATACTATTGTAGTCTATTATTATTTACTGACATATACCTATGACGAAAATGAAGACAAGTAGTCTCAGAGCAAATTAATTTAAGTACCCCTAGAACGTTAATTGAGGACTTTTCTATTCATTGTTCTCTACTATAAAGATCAATCTTTAGTCACATTAAACTTCAGCATGCACCCAGGTATTCAACAACACTGTAGGTCGATTTCAAATGGGTTAAAAGGTCTAATGAACCTTTTATGTTCTGAGAAGTATAACTTCATTAAGGGATTCAAAATACAATTAATTACACCAAATCTTTTTAATAATGGTTGGATAAGTGATTTAAATAATGAATTTATTCTGTATAAACAAAAATTAGAGATATCATGGTAAAGTCTGTTAGAGAATAGCCATATTTAAGAAGCCAGTAAGTATGGTTAGAAAGGATATTTAGGGTAGCTTTTCCTATGTGAAGTAAGATTTTTACTATAGTTTATTAAGTAAATGCTGTGTAATCTGAGCACACGTATTTGAGATAAGGATTGAGTTATTTCAATTTTTCCTATTTCTGCAGTACCATGATATACACTAGGAAACTTCTGTGATGCTCGAAATAAAATATCAACCATAATTATATGTCAAGAAGCAAAAACATAATTTTTAATAATTTTAAGCCTTTTCTGTTATTTGGATGTGTTGATTTTGCAGGTCTGGCTGTGGATTATTTTAGTGAACGCATATACTGGGCTGACTTTGAGCTCTCTGTTATTGGCAGTGTTCTGTATGATGGCTCTGATTCAGTAGTCTCTGTCAGCAGCAAGCAAGGTTTGTGAAGGGCTTTTGTTTTTGTTTTTAGTTGTTACTGAAAATTTTAAATAACAGTACATAAATATTACTATGGAAGCTTTGCATTATGGATTTCCTTAAATTCTTTCTCCTTTCAAATTACAGCTCCTACTAATAATTAAAATTGTTTTTCCTACGGCAATAACAAAGAGGCCAGGGCAAAAGAGCTTCTTCACTTGGACACACGTCGGCCATTGCTGCCCAGATTCACAAAATAATTTCATTCTGTTGCTTCTGTGCCTATTCCATTATGAGCAGGAAACTTTAAATTGTCAAGATTAGCACTTGTGAATGCTAACTTTTATTTCAAATTGCAATGATAGCAAGCAGGAAATGAGTTATCCTATGCAGCCATCATAGTAACAATTGTTACTACTGAAGCATTCCTTTATCCACGAGAAATGCAGTGTGTGAAAAATGCTGATTTAATTCCACCATCAGTGACTGCAGCATCTACTCATGCTCTTCTGTTGCTGCACCCTTTTTTATGCCCACCTCTCTGCCTGCCTTTTATTTTCTTCTCTCTCATTTTCTCACTTCCTACTGCGCCCCACACTTTCCTTCTCTAGCTGTCTCATTTCTTTCTGCTGAATCCAATTTCTTCCCTTTCTGTTTCATTTTCCTTCTTCTATTTCAGCTCCTTCCCACAAATGTTTTTACCAAAAATTATTCATAATATGCACTTGGTGTTTTTATAGTTGCTTATTATATTTACTGGATATATCTTTGCTTCCTGTTTTTGTTAGAGAAAGAATATAATTAAAAATACTTTATATTTTTAATATAAAGAAAGAAAAATAATTAAATTTAATTTTTATTGTTCCTCTGCCAAAAGTGTGTTTTTTGTATGAATGACCCTAGATGGGAAAAATGTCCACATTCCTGTAATTGATTATAATAAAGATAATCTGTTTCATCTTAGGTGTACTTTTTACTCTTTCACAAAACATTGGAGAAAAACATAAAAAGCATTTTATATTTTACAATGTCTAGATAATTAGTAAAATATAAATGTCATTTTGCTTTATTGAACTTTTTCTTCAAAAGTTCAAATAATTCTTCTTTTGATAAGATCTCTTAAAATAATAGTCACAAAATGTGAAAAATGATGGTCACCATTATTTTTTGCCAAACTAATCATATGAATGATTGTCATTTACCAGTTTAACTTTTCAGTCTCATTTCTAAAACTAAAAGTAATGTCAAATATTATTTTTGCACTTTACTCTTTAAAAACAACTCATAATTGTTTCATAAATCAGTCATTCATGCGATCTAATTTGATAATTGACTTGGACCAGAATGTAAATTGAGTTTTGTGAACTGCTTGTTTTTGAGCTTAACATAAGGTTTGTCTGTTCATAGGGTTTTCTTTCGTTTGTCAGTTGTATAGCAAAGCTTACTCTGCAAGTAGTAAACCCCCAGCAAATGTTTTGTGATGGTGAAGATGATTAAAGTGATGATAGAAATTATTTTATGCCCTGAGTGACATGTTTAGTATCTCACATATCCCTACTGCCAAGAAATTAATTCTAACAGCTTTGCAGCTAATACTAAAACTATTCCAATTCCGAAAATTTATTTGTAAAGAACAGTAATATGATTTTTCATATGATCTTGGATTAACTTAGATTTTTGAAGTCTGATTATGTACATTAAAACTTTAATAACTCCACCTTTTTAAAATTCTAGGTTTGTTACATCCACATAGAATTGATATTTTTGAAGATTATATATATGGAGCAGGACCTAAAAATGGTGTTTTTCGAGTACAAAAATTTGGCCATGGTTCAGTAGAGTACCTAGCATTAGATGTTGATAAAACAAAAGGTGCTTTGATATCTCATCGCTATAAACAACTAGGCTGTAAGTATATTTTATAAAATTGTCTATATTTGGTGAAATTTTTATACCTCTCAAAAGAATAGATTTTTAACTGTCTATTTGATTTCTTAACCCTAGTAAGTTAAGTAACTTTAATTTTGACATCAACAGACTCTTCAAATTACCAAAGTCAAGTTACAGACAATGCAAAAGTTTCCATTTTTGACATAAAAGGTATTATGATTTTTCAGTGTTTGGCTTTTTTGCTTTTAATTAAAATTGACTTTGTTATAAAAATTGTTTTTCTAAAATTCTTAATAAAACTTTGTGAATCTATAGATGAATCATGCAAATAAGGAAATTCGCTGTTAGCCATTTTGACTCTTGTTACTAATAAAAAAGTCACTATTGTAGCATTACCATTCCATCCCTAAATGTATCCAAGGAGAACTCTTCCCAAGAATTATATTTTTTCTGATTTATGTTTATGGCTTATTATTGTTACTCTCTCTCCTAGAAAAGAGTGGGTAAATCATTAAGTTAATTATCTTGAGACATATGTTTCAAATATGACCATCAAAAACATTGAGGAACAAAGTGAAAAAAAAAAACCAACGTGGCTGAAATTCTAACAATCTGTCTTTATGTATCAGTTCACTCTTCAAGAAACTGTTTAAGATTTATTTATAGTTATTTATGACAACTAAAAAGGGATTTTACCTTGTTTGCTGAAATTAACTAGAAAGATAACAACTGATATTTATTCTAATCAGTTTTGGAAACATTAAAATAAAATATAGTCCCCCAAAACTAACAGAAATTCTATCCAAAGTCTTGCTCTTCTTTACCAATGATCTGGCATATAAGGCTACCAGGTTGGTATGAGGGCACTTCCTCTCATCCTTTAGCTCTCTTTGATTCATATTCATAGTAAAATATTGCCACATTCTTATAAAATGAATAAACAAAACCCTGCCTTGAATATAATAGACTTTTAAGTAGTGGTTCTTACAGAAAGAAAACCGCTTTCATAGTTATCAGTTCGGCTATCTAGGTGCCATTTCTTTTTAATTCTATTGACATAATCTCTAGGAAAGAACATAGATCAGCTGTGACTGAAAGGGATGCTAATTGGATAGAAATTTAGACAAAAATAAATATGACACACATTTACACACGCACACAAACTCCTCCCTGGTGGATAGGAAACCATTTTAAATATGATTTTTAGGGGAGAAAAAGTTGTATCTTCTGTTTGTTTATGCTTTGCACTGACAACTGCATATGGATGTTAAGCCTTTGTGAATACTAGAGGGAGGCTGTTTCCTACTGTTTGAACAGTCCTATGAAGATCTAAAATGAGAGTTAGATCCCTGAAGATTTCAGGTGACTTTACTTTTAAACACAGCCCCAAACTGTACTTTAGGTTCTAAGACGAAGTCTTTTGCCAAAAGCAATTAATCACAAGGAAGAATGACAAATATAGATTAGAACAATTTCTTCTTCTTTTTAAAAACTATGATTAGGACAAACTTCCTATTAATGATAGGCATTGTATAGTAATTTCTTTTCACCTATAGAGAAGAACTTTAACATCGAAATGAGATACTCCCAGTAGAAATTTGATGTGATTTCTGTTCAACATTGTTAATTAATCATTTCATTTTACTGGTTTTTATGTTTTTGAAATCTATTGTATCCATACTTATGCATTTCTTTATTTTCTTTTGTTTTGTTTTAATCAGTACCCAATCCATGCTTGGATTTAACATGTGAATTCCTCTGCTTGCTGAATCCTTCTGGGGCCACCTGTGTGTGCCCAGAAGGAAAATATTTGATTAATGGCACCTGCAATGATGACAGCCTGTTAGGTAGGTATATTTCATTATTCCGTAAATAGTGAATTAATACTCATGACACATTTTTACAACTATTGAAACTGAGCAGAATTACCCGCTTCATCGTCGAGTGAGCTTCCTTGAAAACAATGGTCCTTGAATGCCTGTGTAAGCTATTTTTGTCTCTGGAAAAGACTTGCTATTAATTCATTCTGCATTTGTTCACAAAGCAGCATTGACTGCTTACATGCACTTAATAACAAATTGAGAACTTTGAAGACACTCACAGTATCAAAAGACGTATTTATGTATCTCTTGTATTACAGAAGACAATTTTTTTGAGAATGCCATTCTGCTATTGCTTTAAACCCAAACTAAAAATTGATTTGGTCATTGAATAAGTTTATATTGAACACCTCCTGTGTGCCAAACACTAATTTAGAAACTGAGAATTAATTTAGAGACCACCTCAGTTTCTTCTGTGTAAAATTTGATTTATAATAAATAATGCTACTAAGAATAATGATAATAAATATTTTGAGTGCTTATGAGCAAGACATAACACTAATTTAAAAAGTAAGAACAAATTTAGAAATAAAGCTGATAAGATTTCTTTATTCGTGCAGTTTATATTTTAGAATCTAGAGGCTGAAACATTATTTCAGATGCTAAGTATTAAAGAACAAAAAGTCAAAAATAAAATCAAAAACAAAAAAGTGTGATAGGAGAGGGAAATAAGAGATGTCTCTTGAATATCCAGGTAGACTGAGAATAATTTCCCTCATATTTCAGACATTAACCTTAATATGAAAAATAGTTATTAAAAATGAGAAAATTCACACTTACTATGAATAAATTTTATGTCACAGACAAAAAAAATCAGTGCTCCAAAATCACTTGTGGAACACAGCAAACTTTTTTCAATGAGGTACAAACTTAGATCTCTTCCTGGTGTGGTTTCCTACCTGTTGTATTTTCCTCTACTAGAATGAACTCCTCACGTGAATACCGTGTCATTGCCCTCAGTCAGCATCTCCACCCCTTTATAGTTTTCTCTTTGTTCTCTGCTGAAGATTACATGCAATTTGAAGACTTTGCCTTTTCTAAGGCACTCAGTATCTAAAACTATCATAGCTTTTTTCACTTAATATATATTCTTTAAGCGATGGGTATGCAAAGCTGAAGAGATTGAAAAGATGAAATAATGAATGATATAAACACCGATACATAGATATTTATGTGGATAGTGATACAAGTCACAGAAGAGACTGGGTTAAAACTATTGTAAAGATTTAAACGATTATACAACTAAAGGATCAGTTAGAATTTCCTATAGGATATGACCTTGAACAAGGTCTGCAAACACAGATTGAATGTAGTTTAAATGAGAATAAAGGAGGAGGACATTGAGACAGAGGAAACTGACTGAAAATATATGAAAACATGGCACGTAAAGAAAATAAGGAGTCATCCATTTCAGTTAGTGTGTAGGATGTGCAAAGCATTGTTGTGAGTGGCAAGGCTGGAAAGGTTTTTAGCAGAGAGCTAAGTGTGAATCCTCTTTGGTATTTTGGATGGACACTTTAGTGCCAGCTATTGAAAAGTCCTCAATGGCACTAGGATCCCCTTCCCCTTTACCAATTCTCCTCCCAATCAGAGTAGCTGTGATCTCAATTGTGATGGAAGAATAAGAGAATTAAGTGTACATCTTCAAGCATCATTAGGTACCACTTTCTCACTCGCTGTTCTGACTGGGTCATGGAGGTAAACTATGTGAGGGTACATATTCTACTTAACCTCTCAGAAGTGATTCTTTAAAATGCCAACAACTCCTTTTTTGTAGAAGTGCCACATCTTCAGTAGTCCCTGACACACCCCTAACCAGTGCCCTCACAGGTGCCTTCTGTGTACCATGTCTACTTAATACAGTCGAGGTGGGAGAGACAGCCACGAGAGAGATTGGGGTTATGCACAGTACGCTAATAATGTTACCAGTGTGACTGTTACCTTGGCTCAGATGTCGTAAGTATTTGTTATAGTCAAGTTTTAGACAGTTTTCATGGGTTTTACTTTTTAATTAGACATCACTGTCTTTTCCATATAATCCTCCTCTTTTCCCCTTTGCTTAGATCAAGTTATTTATCCAGCAAACCAAACTTGACACATACTCTGGAAGAACTTGGCCTGGGGTGCAGCTGAGATGGAGCTGTGGATTAGGCCAGGGTCTACCACTTAAATAACTCTGTTGGCCTTGGACTTTAGCCTCCATAGGTCTCAGTTTCTTCTATGTAAAATGAGATTGACTCTAAATACTGCTAACAGCACTACCACCGATAATGGGAATAATAATAAACATTTTGAGAGATTATGAGCAGGGCATAATTCTAAGTATGGTTGATATATATTACTTCATTTAATCTTCACAAAACCCCAATGGCATTATACTGTAACTTCTCCTATTTTAAAGATAAGAAAATTGAGGCATTTAGAGGCTCACTTGATTATCTAACATTACCTAGTAAAGTGGTGACACCTCAAGGTGTACCTCGCTGGTCCATTCTGGTAACAGTCACCATCACACTGTGTCCCCCATAGTATCCATTTTCAGAGTCGTTGGAAATAAGAACAATAGCATATATAGAATGCCTCACACAATGCTTTGCAAAAAATAGACACATAGCACTCTAAATCTGTCACTATGAAGTAGGTAAGAAAATGAAACACAGTTTTTGCTGCATTAAATCACCAAATTGTATCATTTTATACTTTAAAGAAGGAAGCTTGTTTATCTAAATGCAACTTATCCAAGATCTAAAACTTTTCTGAGAATTTGTTTTGCTATTTCAATTCTGCTTGAAAGACATGAATCCAGAAAACTCTTCAAAGCTCATTCTTGTAATTTCAGAAAAAAAAATCTTAAATTTAATCAGACTGGAAAGTTAAAAATATTCAGATTGACCTCTACATAGATAGGTCTCGGTAATAGATAGTTTGGACCACTTTACTTAGAACATAAATAAGTGGATTTCAGAGTTATTGATTGGTGTAGATAAATGCCAATTAATTTTTTCTAACATTAAAATTTGATACAGCCAAGTTTTTCAGCTCTTTATAATTACTTGTCTTTCTCTAGCTGCTATTGTTAAATGATGGGCACACTGAATATTTTTAATCTTCATGTAAGAAATTTGAAATTCAAATATTGCTCATTCTTGGGAAAGTATTCACCTGCTCTTCCCTATACTTGATTATAATTGCTGGAGCTTGCCTTCTGGGGGTGATTTAAGTTATTGACAAAAGCAGCCTTCTTTTTCATTATAGAACTATGACTGTAGGTTTTGAAAGGATGTAACTCCACTTCCATTTCACCAGGCAGTGTTGTACTTTTAAATTTCTGACGCCTATAATGAGGCACGTTATAGAAATGCACATGCCCCAACACATAGGGATTTTGAATATCTTTGTTGTTCTCACTGAACATCTACAGGTGAAAATGAGTACCCTCATAATAATCCTAACTATAGTCATAATGCCTTAAGTGTTTATTGTCATTGTTCACATTTACAGCCTTTATGAGGACATATAGTGCTGAATTAGAAATATTTTGGAAAATTTTAAATTAAGTAAGCATATTTCTTGAGAGTCTTATCTCTAAAGTCAATTATTTGCTGGAGATCCACACTTGCATTTGCATAGGCGTCTCCAATTTAATATGTCAAAGCTATACCACCCTTTAATTTCCTCTTACCCTTGTGTTCTCACTTAGGTGTTCTGGTCAGAAACTGAAGAATCATCAATAATTTTCCCTCATTCTCCTTACGCAACTCCAATGTGATATTTACTTTCCAGTTACCTTTAGAATACATCCACATTTATCCATCCCACATTACTGTATTTTAGGTTATCACCTTACATAGCCTGGAAGACTTATACAAAGGCCTAACAGTCTCCCTGCTTTCCGTTTAACCCCTGCCCATACATTCATTCTTGGACTTCTTAAACTCTTCAAAGACGCCAGGTTCCTTTTGGAGTAAACTCTAAAATCCAAGGATCTTCTCTTAGTCTCTTCTTATCTCTTCAAAGATGCTTACATCTTGTAATTCCTTCTTGCACACTCTCTAATCCAGGTCCAGTCACAGTGACTTTCATTCTGTTCCTTCAGTGCTCACCTTTTGGCCTTCATAGATGTTATTCCACTTGAGCTCTACCCTCTGTGAACTTTGCGGGCACTCAGTAAATAATGTTGAATAAGATCGTTCCTTGGTTCTTTGCCAAATGAGCATCTCAACTGCCTTTTGAGATTTAGTGATTCACCTTGTAGACCCACCTCTTAGCTCTATTTGTCTTTCTACTAGTCTAGATATGGGCTGGAAGTTAAATTTTCTTTTGTGTCCATGTATGTATGCTATATGCTTGCATACTTAATATTTTCAAAGTTTTAAAATTTTACCTTTTTTTCAAATTTTCTATTTAATATTTACCACAAGTCTGAGTTAAGTTGTACATTTGTCATTAAGGCCACGTTAAAATGAAGTCACTGAGGAGATAGGTTAACTTGTATGCCTAGTAAGTGGCAGAACTAGGACCTAAACATAGGTCTCTTTACACCACTGTAATTAAAAAATATGACATATGTTGCCGTATGAGAGAGTTCTTCATATTACAAATGCAAACTTTAGTAATGCCAACCCGAAGCCTACCTACATGGCAAAATATTGGAAACTTTGCTATGCAACAAGGCAAGTGTCAGAATTGTATGACACTTCTGACAGTTCCTATTTATGACAGTGGATATGATACTTGAATCATTTTGTCATTTAAAGTCACTAAGATATTTTAAGATGGTCTTGTGATCATTGCAGTGATATAGTCAAGCTTCCGTGTATGGCCCATGTATGGGCCAGTGCATCTTGAATAAGAAATATAGGCCGTTTTGATTTTACCTCCTATCACCATTAAATAGGCTTGGCTTTAGCAGAGAGCATATTCTAGAATAGAATGTCTATTATAATATTCTCAGTCATTTTTGTTCTATTGAACATTATGTCCTGCTCAAATCAAAGCAGTATTTCTAACGAAGCAAGGGCATGTCAACACACATAGCAAAATTACCTGGAAAATGTTTCAAACCAATCTTTATTATGAATTTTACCTACCATATTGTTAAAAATAATTTTGATACTCCCAGGAATGTCCAGCTATTTTTATTCTCAGCCAAAATGTCATTAAATAGATACATTGTGCAGAATTGTTTGGAACAAATAATTATGTATGGAAATGTTTCTGACACGGTTCTGTAACCATCTGTATCAAATCTAAATGACATTCAGTTTGGGACATTTATGTATGGCTAATAAGGACTAATGTCAAAGAGTATCTCTTCAAATAAACATTTTTCTATATTATAAATAACATATGTATACATGCATACATTCACACTATAGGACACAATAGTGTGTGCGTGTGTGTGTATATACACGGTATAAATTTGTCATACATATTTAACATTTAATATCAACTACTCCTAAAAAAATAGACTATGCCTGTCCTCATCATAGAGACAATTTCTTGCTTGGA
Organism: Avahi laniger; assembly: GCA_963575035.1. Lineage (NCBI taxonomy): Eukaryota > Metazoa > Chordata > Mammalia > Primates > Indriidae > Avahi > Avahi laniger. The sequence goes on along the minus strand of CAUYSK010049923.1, from coordinate 123,978 downwards.
AAATATATTACTTTTAGAAAGTTTCAGTTTATTGTATTGTTTAATATTTAACAGACAGAAGAAATGGTTAATAATGCTTTAAGTTTAAAGAAACATATAAGTTAATATTTGTATTCATCATTCAACAATTGAAACCTATTTCTTTTTTCAGATAGTAGTTTCTTCTATTTTTGTATGTAGGAGTTATTTTATGACAAAAATAAGATCTTAGTATTTAAGTATTTTTATTTATTGGAATTATTCTCATTAAATCATCCCCTGAAAAACATGCTAATTTGTACATTTCTTCCCATAACCAGACGATTCATGTAAACTGACTTGTGAAAATGGAGGAAGATGCATTTTAAATGAAAAAGGTGATTTGAGGTGTCACTGTTGGCCTAGTTATTCGGGAGAAAGATGTGAAGTCAACCACTGTAGCAACTACTGTCAAAATGGAGGAACTTGCACACCCTCAGCACTGGGTAAATATTACAGTATCATTGTATTTTCAAATCATTTGCATTTTTCCTTATATGTGAAAAATAATGAAAATCCTTAATGTTACAAATATAATTTCTGATATCTTAATAAAGAATACACTAACGCAAATTAAATTGAACTATTCAACATAATTGATGGCATTTGTTCTAAAGTCAGTGCATCAAAGCTCAAGCCACGAAATTTAATAAGAGTAACGGTCATTACCAAGTGTTGAGCATGTACCACGTGACACGCTCAGTGTTAATAGATATTCTGACCCTGGCTCAGAAGGATTAGTAGAACTGGTTTTCCAAGTCTTGCATGCTTGACTTCAAGGCCTATATTTTTTAATTGCACAAATAGTTTCCCTAATGCTTGAAAATCAATTGTTATTGAAAATTAGGTTCATTTTAAATGTAAACTATACTAGAACATCTGACAGTGTCCTGATTCCCATCTAGAGTTATAATTACTCTGTTGGCATTGCATTGTAACATATAAGGTGCTTTGAAAATGTCAGGTTATTTCATTTTAGAATATACTTGACATCGTTACTAATTTATGCAATAGCCATGTTTTCAAAAAATGTTGTGTTCTCTACAAAGTGAACACTGAAGCATATTTTCTTACTGACTTTTATTAAATTTAAAATATGTTTCCATGAGAAATAGGTAACCCAATGCATAATAAAAATCTAATTTGCAAATTCCAATATTCAGTGCAAGGGACATTATGCAACTGGTAGAGTGCAATCTATGCACATTTAATTTTACTACCATAAATGGAAATTTAGTTAGTCAAATGGAAAATCAATCTATACTATCTTCACATCCCCTACACGGTTAATTTCTATCTTACTTACTGGGAGTTCTCACGGCTTCTATTGCTTATGCTGTTCTTTAAAGTATTTAGCATAATGGTAACTTAAAGAGTCACATGAAGAAGAATTTTCAGTGGAGTTCAGAGAAACCAAGCTGTTTCTTATTTGCATTCTAATAGTAAAACTTTGATAGTTTTATATTCATAAATATTTTTGACTGTGATTAATTGATAATTAAGGTACTCAACTTAATAGCATTCTGAAAAATATATTTAGGAGGTTGATTGAAATATAAAAGGCACTAGGAGACTTACCACATATTTTTATTCTGCTTAAGAGAAGCTAGTCCATACAGTAAACTATATTCTATCACTATAGGAGTAATCATAGTACTGAGTTCCTTATTGAATATGTAAATGAGAATCCAAGTTCAAGGAATTCATGTGCGATTATATTTTAGTAATACAGATAATATCTCCTTTAGGGAAGAAGTTTTTCTCACGTCAAACGAGTTGTTTGGAGATTTTATTGTTTAATTGGTATCTTAATTTTCTAAATTCATTGTGCTATAGCTATATTTATATTTAGAAATATTAGGACAACTAAACCATTTGAAATTCTGAGCTATGGCTATTGAACATACGATAGATCCAGAGGGGCAAATCTTTATGAAACAGTGAATTTGCTGTCCTCTTAATGGATCCTGAATTATATAAAATACAGCACAACTTTTAATATTTTATTTAAATCCTTTGTCTAGACTTTACTGCATCCTTAAAATCTATATTTCCACTTTATCTATGTACCCAAATTATTAGATCTTGCTTTATATAAATAATATGTTCAGGAAAAATATTTCAAATTAGTACTCCAAATGAGCTCTCATATGTATTCAACCTGAGATATGGCCATGTAGTTTATTGTTTTATAGCATCTAATAATTAACAATTAATAATAATATGATATCCAATTAAGTCATTTGCAAAGCATTTTTCACTTTTAAAATGTGGTTTTATGAAAACATTGTTTGGTACTATAGACTGTAGAACCTCATTATCTCCACACAAATGTTAATTTGTTTAACAATTCTCAGTGGGCAATTCATGGATTTATTCATTGTTGGTTTACTTACAGTTAAGCCTTTCGGCAAATTCCTATGTGGACACTGCATAACTAGGTTTTGGGGCAGCCTTAATTAAAATTTATAAGTTTATGACAGTTGTATAGAACAATAATAATTGAACAAAAGAAATGTCACCAGTTAATTAAAAGTACACATCTGTGAGGCATAATTAAAATTTTCCATGTAGGAATGAGTTTTATCATTCCTTAAGGTTTTTTTATTAATAATTAACACTAAAAATAAAACATATGAGGTATATTCATATAGAAAGTTACTCCAAAATGAAATATTTTGACATTGATTATATCAGCACAGATCCATGTACTTCATTTTTATGACCTGTTCATAGGAGGATATATTTAAGATAAAATTTGCTTTGAATAAAATAATGGAAGTCACAGTAAAGCATACTTACTATTAGTCAGTTATTTGATTACTGAAAATAAAGGAACGTTTATGAAATTCATGAAAGATTTTATGCATGATGGATAACATTAAGACATTTATTCAATTAACAGCTATATTTGCAATTAACCTTTATCTTTATGGATATTTATTCTGTAAGGTATGTTCATGATGTTTGACATTTTTCTTACTCTTATAGGTCTGTTATGTGGACCTGTAAAGTTTATATCAAAATGAATTAGGGTTTCCTACAGAATTGATTTAGTGGAATGGAACAAGAGTGTTTGTAAATTTGGGACAATATTCTCAAATACGTTCTTCCCAAAGTTTGGAGTTATGCAGAGGGGAAACATATCTTACTTTGGGAATTTTGTAAATATGCAAAAGTAGAACTGGCTATGTTTAGAGGCGACAGTGTATAGTAGGCAATACATTTGTCTTGAATATTTTAAGTGACTACAACAGGAAGAAAGTGAAAGCTCTCATTGTAGCTCTCTCTGCCACAACATCTGTGGACTTTGGCAGCGAAGATTTTGTTCCCAGAAATGAAGCAGGAGGATGAAAGAAGCCACTGTTGAGAAAAAAAAAAAAAATCAGAATCCTCTCTTTGCAATGGGAAGGGCCTTTATAATAAGAGACAAATACATTCACTCAAGAGCTTTCTGTCTCAGCAACTACCCCCACATCAGACGGTAGAACCGCTTAAAGGCGAGTTAAGCCAGAAACCTTTAGATACCTTTGGAACATCATGAAACTGATAATGAAATATATGTACCGAGGGTTCTCAAGTCACATATGTATTTAGACTGTAAAGTACACAATCACCTAATTAACATCTTGATAAAGGGAGAACATACATTTAAACTGCCCATTTTTTCCTTTCATTCACTTTTTGTTTAAATGAGGGTGTTTTTTTAATTTAAATTGAGCTTGGTGTCCTAGCTCCTTTAACATAGATTGTGATTATACTTAAGAAGTGCTAAAAGCTGATGCTCAGCTCTACTTGCTTTTTAAAAATACAAAAGAATAACTAACAATGTTAAACATTAAAAGCACAAAATAGAGCATATAATTTGACAAATATGTGACATAGCAATATGAAAGTTTAAGAAATCAAGTACAAAAAGTACAGATAGCATAATGAGAAAATGGTAAAAGACAATTCTCACACATATGGAGAGCAGCAAGCAGAAAAGAAGCCCTATCAGACATAGATGAGATCAACATTTTCAAATCGCTACCAGAAGAAAATGTTAATGGTACAAATCTTGCAGCAGATAATTTTGAAATACTCAGGAAGAGTATAAAAAAGTGTGAAGATCGTTTGCCTAAATAATGGCACTTTTAAAAACATATCCCAAAGACATGTGATAATAAAAAACACGAAATTTAGAAGTTAGAATGTCCCATTATGTTACGCATAATCTTATAAAATCAGAGATAAAAATCTGAATTCAAATAGTAAATATATAAAATAGGACATATCTAAAAACATGAAAAGCCACAATGACAGAAAATTTAATAATATAGAAAATGTTCACATTGTATTTTAAAAATAAAATAAGATATAAATCTGCTGTATTGTATGAGCCCAATAGAGAAAGAATGCATACATAAAATGTCTATATAAGGAAGTAGATGCTTCCTTATACTTCTGAATTTTCCCAGAGTCCCATAACTAACATATATTACTGTTATTTTCAAAAATTAAAATAACTACAATAATAATTATCATCAGGATCATGACAATTAATGTATATTGGCTGCTTACTAACTGTCAGACACTGTTCTCTGTCTTTGAATCCTCACAACATACCTATGAGAGAATGAAAGTAAGATTTTCCCTAATTCTGCTGCTGGCTTCATGAGTCACAGTTACTACGTCATTTGGACCATATGGTGAGAGCAATACTAAAGTATTCAGTCTTATGGCTCTCTAGGCTAATGTTAGAAGACTTGTGTTAGCTTACTTATATTCATAGAAAGGACAAAAATGCTTCAGTTTCATTTCCGCCATGCTGGCTGGAGATGAACTTTCCAGGCGTAAATAGATTGTGACCTATAATTTGAAACATGTCAGAATGTATTAAGTAGTACCTGGGAGGGAGCTAGATAAAGTCCACAATTCTTCTTTTTCTTTGTAAGGCTTTGCTGAATGGTTCTCTGTAATTTTTGTGATACTTAAGAAAATCTGACAGCTATAGTCAACTTGCTAAAATTATTTATAAATGAGCACTCACTTGAAGTCCAGGAAAACATTATATTAAGTAGAAAAGTAGAATGTCAAGTCTCCTTATCGAAAAGACTAACAATTTTTTCAAGGTATTCAGAACTTTTATTACTTGAATCTAAGTCTGAAGTGAAGGAATATTTTACAAAGGAGAATAGTCTTGGGGTCAAGATGTTGAGAAATAGGCTTTTTTTTAAAATTTTGTGCATGCTAATGCTTAGTTTTATTCACAATTCACAGTTTCAATTTTTTTTAATTTCAGCATATTACAGGTGTACAAATGTTTAGATTACATATACTGCCTTTGCCCCACCCGAATCAGAGCTTCAAGCATGTCCATCCTCCACATGGTGAGCACCACATGCGTTAGGTGTGAATATACCCATCTCCTCCTTCTTCCTCTCCCTTCCCACCTTCCCAAGAAGGAAGGAGAGACAGGCCTTTTGAACTGTAATCTTGTAACTAACTGAATGATGCCATGGTGATTTGTCTCTCAGTTTATTATTTCTATTTGATATTAAGCGACAAGAATGTGGCTATTGTCTAAACAGTAAACATACTTTGAGTAAGGATTATGTTACATTTGATAGTATTTTCACAGGACATTATATAAACATTTATAAATATGATCTACAGCTGTCATTTAAGTACTGCTATCCCTATATTCAATGTGTTTACCACATTAATTGAACTAAAAAATGACTATCTACACGTAAGACTAGTTAAGTATAAAACATAAACCAGGAACACAAATTGAAAAGCACCAGACTGACTCAATGGATACCAAGTTAAATGGGGTAAGCAGCATGGTTCACACAGACAAATGAATATGAATTTGAAAAATTTGCTTACAAGAGAGCCGACTAATAATGTTCAGTAACATGTACCTACCTCACAGAAATGACAAGCAGAGTCACTGTCTCATAGGAAGTTCAGAAGGAATTACTTTTGCTAGCATTCCTTTGTGGCAATCAACCACGCATTTTCAAGAATTGTATATTTAGAAAAAAACAAGTCGTAATATACTTGCCCAATATTGATCAGAGAGGTTAGTTTGCCCACTTTGTCATTCGATATAGATTAAATCTTAACGATGAGCAGCATTTTTATAATCAGCTTAAAAACAGTTAATGAAATAAATCTTGCTGTTAAAGACAGATCACCAGTATTACAGTGTTATTGAAAAATGCCAACATAATATACCTTTATAATATTCAAATGAAAATATATTTCTTTTGAGAATATGAGCACCAATATTGATATATTACTTGACAAATAACTGCTCAACAAATTTTACTCTGAAATTATTGGCAAATAGGGATTTCTATATTGGACATAGCATAATATTTTAGAAACTTTATAAACATAACTATTGTTAATTTTAAAAGCAACTGCTGTATTTCGAATGCTTAATAAAGTCCTAGCTAGTTGGGAGGTTGAGGTGGGAAGATTGCTTGAGCCCAGGGGTTGGAGGTTACAGTGAGCTATGATTGTGCCACTGCACTCCAGCCCTGGATGACAGAGGGAGACCCTATCTCTAAAATAAAATAAAATAAAATGACAAGAACTCTGGTAAATTCCTTGGATATATTACTTAATTTTTATTGCTCTATACATTGTAGTATTTTTCAGATGTGAACTAGAGTGGTTAAGTAATAGAACTTAAATCTGAGAACCTACATTATTCCAAAGCAAATGCTTGAAGTCATTTCTTAATACCACTGAAAATCAGCAGTATCTGCTCATATCAGAGAAATAGCTGACTATGACTGTATAACTGAAGGTGACATGTAGTTAAATAGTCCATTCATCTAGAAATAAAGTGTAACTGAATCATATAAATTTAATGCTCATTTAACAGTGACTAATGATAAATCATTATGACTGATACTCATTTAATTACTTATCCATATAATAGAAAAGATTCTATTGTTGTGTATTTAAAAATATATTATTCTGAACTGATATATATGGATTGGCTATGAGCATGTTATGTCCAAACACATAAACAAGGGAAATAAAATGACCATCAGGATTCCATATGAAGCTTTCTAGCAAAGGTGTATACTCAAATCATGTTTAAAGAATAACGTAAACATTGATAAATTGATAATAATCATGACAATAATATACCAATATTCCTACAAATGCTAACCCTACCAGTTATTGAGTACTTGCCACGTGGGAGGCATTGTGACAAGCATTTTACCTGCACATGGCAGGTATTGCTATCGCCATTCACAGACTGAGAGGCAGAGGGGAAATCTAAAACTTTCTAAAGCCACACAATGTAAATATCAAATAAGATTTTATTCCCAGGCACGCCTAATACCAAAACAAATTATTTAACCACTATGTCAAATTTATTTAGGTCCTTTAAATATTAATTATGAAATCTTTTAGAGTCAGCCATTTTTACTGAGACTGTTTTTGCTATGTAGTATAAGTGAAAGTTAAAGAACTCCATGAGATTCCAGGACATTTCCATTTTTCTTATAAACAATATAATGTTCGTGCCAAAGTATATTAATTGATAATAGTAATTATTGATTACAGATTATTAGTGATTTTAGTTACATTTTTACTATATTTGACATTAGCTATTATTGGTCATCCAAGTCTATTGTAACAGTTTATTACAATTTTAATAGTTATTACAGTTATTATTATTATTTGTGGTGTGAATATTTGCTGTAACACTTCAGAAGATACGTGCCACCAGTTTCTATTAACTATGAACAGAAATTGAAAATAGTATAAATAAATGAAATTAAATAAGCTCCATTTATTGTATGCATATATATTAGGATCATCCAGAGGAAAAAGAACAAAAAAGATATCTATTTATCTATATATTTTATATATGCATATATATGTATATATATATATAGAGAGAGAGAGAGATTCATTATGGGTTTATTATGGGCATTGGCACATGTGCTTATGGAGTCTGAGAAGTCCCTCAGTATGCCGTCTGTAAGATGAGAACTAGGAAAGACAGTCATATAATTCATTCCAAGTCCAAAGGTCTGAGAACTAGGGGATCCACTGATGTAACTGTCGGTTGGAAGTCAAAGACCTGAGCAACAAGGTGACAGGGAGGGAAGGGAATTCTGGTTTAAGTCTTAGAGTCTGAAGGCTCAAGAACCAGGAACTCCAAGGACAGGAGAAATGGATGTTCCAGCTCAAGATAGAGAATTAACCTTTCCTCCACCTTTGTGTTCTATTTGGGCCTTCAGTGGGTTGGATGATGCCCACTCACTTTAGGGAGGGCAGATCTTTACCCAGTCTACTGATTACAATGCTAATCTCTTCCAAAAGCACCCTCACAGACATACCCAGAAATAATGTTTTACCAGCTATCTGGCATCCCTTAGCCCAGTCAAGTTAACACATAAAATTAATCATCCCAGCATACATCTAGCAAGGCATCTTGTTAACTAATGTACAGAGTGTAGTTTGAATATGGAATAGATCTAGCACTGGGGCAGTGACAGTCTAGTGAAAACATGTATGGCACCAAGGGCAAAGTTTAAAAGAGGAATTTTCTCTTTTAGGGGGTGGGAGGAGTTGATGAACTTACTGAAATGTCCCCATAGGAACATACACAAAGCAGTAAATATGAAGATCTGAAGTTTAGGAAGGAGAATGAGCCCAGAGTTAGAAAGTTAAGATAGAGGTATTCAGATAGAGAAATAATTATTGAAGCTATTAAATTGGATGATATCACCAGAAAGAAGTTTGGAAGAACATTGCTGAGAGACCAACAGAGAAAACATAAAGGCAATTCTAAAAACGCCATTTCGAAAAAGAAAATGAAATCAGCAATGCTAATGTCTTAGAAGCCAATTGGAGATAGATCTTCCAAGTATAGATGTTAGCAAACATTGCACAATTATGGAGAAAATTTGAGGAGGATGGTGATTGAGAGGAAATCACAGGATTTAGTGATGAAGAGGTTAGAGGTAAGCTTTGAAAGAGTACATAAATATACTGTAAAGGCAACACCACACATTAACAACTTTCATTTTAAACCTTTCTTACCACCAGAGAATAGGAATCAATTCATCTGAGCAATATATTCATATTAAAGAATCTGGCCTCTCTTCTGAGAGAACAAAGATAAAGAGTATATTAATGTACATTATTTTGTAAATGAAAAAAACTAAAAATTACACTTCCAATGAAGGGTTGAAATGTGACTTCATGATTTAATATTTTACTTTGTCATATATTGCTAGAATTGGAAGTAGTCAATGTGATTATTTTTTTGAAGAAGCTCAAGGATGTATCAGCATTTAAAATATAAATAGATGGATTTGGCAAATACCAGGTCTGCTTTTTGTTTTGTGTGTTTGTTTTTGTGTTTGTTGCTGTGTGTGTTCTTTCCTTTTAAAAGGTAGGCTTAAGAATTTTTACAAGCTAAAGAGAAAAAAGATCCATCCCTCAAAGTTTGAGAAAATGTTAGCGTTTGAGGGTAAAATAGGTGGAGAATTCCAGCTCTACCCCATAATTACCATAAAAATAAATTCAAATTTAATTTTTCCTTGAATAATGGAAATAAAACATGTGATTTAATAAAAATTTAAGAACTCTTGTCTTAAATTGTTACATTGCCTTTGTAGACACAACAATGGAATGAGTCACTCCTAAAACTGATAAATCTCATTCAGTAGGAATAACAATAATAATCAGAGCTAAAAGGTAACTGTGTGCTTTCGGTGTGTCTGGTAAAGTTAGAAGTGCTGTGCCATGTATTATCTCACTGATTCTGTATGATTTTACACAACAGCTTTATGAGGTAGGTATATCATTATCTCCATTTTGTATATGAGGAAATAAACACAGAGATAATATTTGTTCATAGTCCTGCAACCAGCAATTGACACAGGTGAACTGTGAATCCAGGCAGTCTGAAAACCTACACTCTTAATGTCTGAGCTAAGGACATTATAGAAACTAGACTGATTTAGAGCCAGGAAACAGTTCCTCCCCCTCCTTCCTCAGCTTAATTGATGCTCTTTCAGATTAGTCTACCCTTGTAGGCTGTCAACTCCCCAGCTCCCTGGATGTATCACTGCCATAAATCTACACCACAATGATCATAACAGGGCTGTTTCTTCACCTAAAAAATCTTTATAAATGAATCCAATGCAACTCGTTAGGGTGCCTCCAGAGAGATTCTGGCAAATATTAGATGGAGCCCATTATACAATTTTGCAGCAGATAGTTCATTTCCCATCAGCAAACAAAAGATCTGCAGTATCGCCATACAGTTTCAGTTAGATAATATTCCCCTGAATGTGAAGATTTCTACTTGTCAGAAAGAAACCTCTTAAAGGAAGAGAAGGAAGAGCTTTTGAAAATAATTCAGCTGGAATCTGAATGATCTAAGGCACAGGCTAGCTGGGGACAACGTGGTCACTTTGCTCTAGTTTCAAAACAGCTGTAAATGAGACTAAAGGACTAAAAACACAATGTCATTTCTCTGAGTGACTGAGATGGAGTAATTTTCAAATACCTCAGCGGGTAGTGTTTCATTTTATTTAATCAAACTTCTATCATTTTATTTTTTTTTCAATTGTGATTTATAAAAAAAGTCAAGAAAAACTCTAAAGTAATTTAGAAAACCAGGAATCTACAGTGTTCACATCCTACCTCTGTGTGGCACTTTTTCTGATTGCTCTAATGCACTTTGATTTCTTCTGTACTTTGTGCACTATTCATTTCATGTTTAGCTCATGTGAATTTGTATTGTGTACTTGTTCTACTTCTCTGTAAATCATTCATGTGCTCTAATTGAAGAAGAGGAATTGGTTCTGTTCTGGGCTCATGGTTTCTTCAGTAACTCTGTTCCCAAAATTATCAACCTCTTTATCTACTACTATTATTTGTTCTCCAGTTTATGTCTTTATTTTTCACCTATTAATGTGCTAGTGAAGACATTTTGTTTCTAGGTCAACAACTAGAAAAATTCATTGCCATCGTAAGGAAAATATCTCGCTAAAAGTTCGTAAGCATTTTCTGACAACAGAAAATATGAGGTTACTCAGCTTTTAATATATGTAAAATGTACATGGTTTCTCAGGTTATTCATAGGCATTTATCTGCCACCGAACTAATAACATTTATAAATGATAAGTTTGAAAACAGTGTTATCATGAAAATATACTTTGCTTTGTTCATTTGGAGCAAAAGTTTCTAGCATTTTTGAGTATGTGGTGTCCTTTCAAAGTACAATTGTTAAATAAATTGTGGAGCCTCAATTTATTCATTCTCTTGGAAATACAAATGGATTTTATTTGAAAATATTTTATTCATTTAAGAATGCTTCTCCAAAAATGTAGAATTGTCTTTCAATCAATGATCCATGGTAATAAAAAATATATATCATTTTCTTACTTCATCTTAGTAAGACTTACATCCTTGCATTTCTCTAACCATTCTAATTAAACTTTCGTCTCTACAAAGAGGAGAGAGGAGGTAGCATGGATATTCACTAATGATAATCAACTGAGTGACATTATCTGAGTCCTAATTATTGCAATCTATAACTGAATTTCTTTCTTATTCTCTTTCATGTTGTTTCCTTATATTTGTGTGAACTTTAAAATTCATTATTTTCCCATTTAAATAATATCCATTAGTTTTTTTTTTTTTTTCCTTTTTTCTTCTCCTTTCCTTTAGAGATAGTTATAAACTTCATTTTCTTCTCAGTCCTTTGACAGCCTGGGCAGTTAGAGAGACTTATTCCTAATACAAGGGTTAACTGTTTTATGTTCAAAACATCTTAAAGAATTTTTCACATTTCTCTCTGATGCTAGTTCCCACAGAACAAATAAAGAAAAATATTCAAAGATGATCTATCAGATTTGCTGTTATGTGCTGTTTACATCAAACTTCTAAGTCATCTTATTATTTACTGGACTGCAAGTAGCAGTTCCTTGTCATGAATAAAAATATCAAAATTAGACAAAATAAGACTTAGTAATTGCTTTTATACTAAATACATGTACTTAAGTCAAATAAAATAGCTAATGTTAATAAATCTAATCATATAAATGACATGCCTACTTTAAACTTATTAAAAAATTTACTTATAATACATAGATGCTAATGCTTTATGTAGATTCAGCAGTTGTTTGATAGGTAATGATTGAAACAAGAGATAAGATTGTCTATAGTTCATATTTTGATGGAAATGCAGTCTGTATTAGTGCATTTGAGTAGAACAAAAATAATTGGTAAAGCAAAATGAACATGAAAAAAGAAATACAAAAAATAATATAAGCACTTTGAGCACACATGTGTGCAAGTATAATTTATTCATAAAATTTGACCTAATTGAACCTTAAATATTTTCCAATCTAGGCTTGCTTGGATATATGGAAAAACTGAAACCCAAAGGGATCATGATACTGCCCCAAATCACAGAATAAATCATGGGCAGACCTTTACCAGAAACTGGCTTCACAATTCTTATCCAAAGACAATTCCATAAAAATAAACTATGTTAGTCTAATAATTTGCATTTTATTACCTATTTTTTCCAATAGGGAGACCCACCTGCACCTGTGCACTGGGGTTCACTGGGCCAAACTGTGGCAAGACAGTCTGTGAGGACTTTTGTCAAAATGGAGGGACCTGCGTTGTGACTGCTGGGAACCAGCCTCACTGCCACTGCCAGCCTGAATACACGGGAGACAGATGTCAGTACTGTAAGTCAACGCAACACCCAGGAGCCAGTTTGGCAGCATGCTTTGATGTTTGCATTAAATAGAATATAACCTATATCTGCCCTCCCTCTATTATCTCACTTTCAGTCATCCCCTATTTTTCAGGTTCAGTGTTTCTGTCACCCCAACTCCAACAATTATTTCCATTCCTCATCCTACTCTTATTTTAAAGAGTTTACCTTCTTACTCTCCCAGCTTAGATTCCATGGTCCATTGTTAAAATTATTCTCATGTGTACATGCTCAACCTCCTTGTTTTCTCTTTCCCTCTATCATACTTCCCTGGCAAACTATAATTGTTAAATGTAATTCTCTATCTCTTCTGAATTGGCACCTCAGAGATGAACGCAACTGAAGAAAAACGCATAATCACACTGACTGGTCTCATTGAATTTTTATCACTCATCTCAAATAGGCACTCACTACTGCTCCTGCTGTATTTCACTAACCAATGAGTCTCCTCCTCTCGTAGATGCCTAAGTCGCACCTTCTCCTTTCTCTTCAAGCCTCTCATAACTGCTCCTCAATGTTTGCACTGTGCTGGAGAACTCGCTGTGTATTTCATTGATATAAACAGAAACCACCTAAAGCGAGCGATGAACTCTCATTAGCACATCCCCCAAGATTCTGTATCCTGCATCCATCTCCTTTTCTTGCTTCTTATTATAGGAATCCCATGCTACCTCTAATCCTGCACTATCCTGCATCCGCTGATTCCTCTTAGCCACTCACGGACATTTCTCCAGCAGTTGTGCCCTTTTTCTCCTACCTCATGAATATTTTCCTCTCTACCAATTTCTTTCTGGAAAAATCTTCCCTTGTGCCCACACTTCTTCCTAATTATCACCTCATTTTCCTGTTCTCTCTCCCTTTGTCTCTCTTTTTTAATAGTAGTATTTCTTTAAAGTGTTGTCGTTCTCTACAATTCCTCTATTTCTATTTTTCCATTGACCCTGCCTCTGTTCAGTTTTTGTCTCCATTGTTCTGCTGAAACATCTTTTAGCAAAGTCAAGTTAATTGATTTGGTTTAGTGTCCTCCATGTTGCTGTCTCTAGTGATCAATTCTCAATTCTTATTTTACATCTACCATCAGCACTTAAGCACTCACTCCTTCATTCTTGAAACATTTGCCTCACTTGTTTTATGGATACCACTCTCTTGTTTTCATTTCCATTTCACTGGTTTTCTCCCTGGAGATAAAATTCTATTCTTCAATTTTAAACATTGGAGTTATTAACAACGTTGTCCTCATATCTCTTTTGTTTTCTATAACACTTACTTTTTAAGTCCATGATTCCTATACAACTTGCACATTAGAATGATCTCCATAGCTTTTATAAACTATAGCTTCCCAAACATAATCTACAAAAATTTTGATTTATTAGCCTACGTTGAGGTATCCATATTACCTAAAACTTTCCAGATATTTCACATTTGTGACCAAATTTGAGACCCACTGAACAGATAATTTGACCCAAATGTATGTTTTTTAAACTATCATCCAAATACTAATGTTTCCAAATTTACTTCTCTAGTTGAACATATCTTCTGAATTCCAGATTTTTATATCTAATTGTCTGCTTGACAGCTTGACTTAGCTTTAAATTAAACTACTATTCTCACTCCAAAATTCTTTTACAGGTTAAGTATCCCTTATCTGAAATACTTGAGATCAGAAGTATTTCAGATTTTGGGTTTTTTTTTTTTTTGATTTTGGAATATTTGCATATGTATAATGAGATATCTTGGGGGTGGGACCCAAGTCTAAACATCAAATTTATTTATGTTTCATTTACATCTTATATGCAAAGCCTGAAGGTAATTTTGAACATGTTTTTAATAATTTTGTGCCCCATCACATGATGTCAGCTCTGGATTTTTCCACTCGTGGTATCATCTTGGTGCTCAAAAATTTTGAATTTGGAGCATTTCAGATTTTGAATTTTCTGTTTAGGAATGCTCAATCTGTACTTTAGTCTTTCCTATCTCTATCAAAGGAACCTTACTCATTGCTTGGGCCAAAAAATTTTTAAATAGTTCTTGATTCCTCTTTGTTTCACATCTTGTCTTTCTGTGAGTTTCACCTTTAAAATATACGCAGAATCTGAATACCTCTTGCCACTTTCATTCTCGCTATCCCTATCCAAGCCACCTGATCTCTCTCTTTTTGTTCTTATTATCTTTTCTCAAAAGAGCAGTCATAGTTGTATATTTTATCCAAATTAGAAATTTCTTTCCATCTCATTTTATTGAGATCTTTCCACTTTCAGGGATTCTTGTAAGTAATTAATGTTTTTTGCATTGCTTTATTAATCATTTAATCCTACCAATGAACTCTGTATTATTTTCATTCTCATTTGCAGAAGAAGATGCTGAGGAGGCATAAATAACCTTCTGAATATCACCCCTTTAGTAATTGTGAGAAACAATATTCACACACCAGGCACTCTAGCTTCAGAGTTCACTCCCTCAAAAGTTGCTTAACATTTTGGTTCTTAGATCACTTAATATCATCAAGGATTTCACAGAGAGTGACCTAGGTGTCTGGTCATTGGATGAAGCACAAGGAACAGCACAGAATCAAATTACAGACACTTATTTTTTTGAGAATTAATCATAATACTAAACAGCTTGCCTCTGAGATGACAGTGGGGTCTCTTCTGCTGTAGCAAGAAAACAGATTTAATTTGATGTTTTCTTTCCCGAGTGCTTTCCTTCTCATATTAAGTTAGTTTCTTCTTGACATACATAGATGCCTCTACCCTAAGCCAATGTCCCCTTTTCACATTGCTTGTCCCACTTATCTCTTAAATCATGTGCACCAAAGACCAGCAGTTTATATGAAAATACAATCTAGTTACACTCTTGTATCCCTGCTTGCACATGGCTCACATCCTTGTTGCTCTCATCGCCCTGCTCTCAACACAGCAGAGAATCCCAGCACAACTTTCATCTACTAACTCATGTTTTGTTTTGTTTTTCTGCTTCACTATTCTCACAACCCCAAACGATTTCCATGCAAACGAGGGACAACACTAACTACCATCCACATAATGAAGGCTTTCATGACTATCCATCCTAACTTTGCAGCTTCCCCTTTATTCTAGTAAAACCACACTGATCACCCTTCCCCACATAAATGCTAACTTCCCTGGCGTTGTGACTATGTTAAACTTAAACACAATTTGCTTTTTAAAATTGTTCAAATCCTCTAATTTAGTTTGGATTAACCTCCCCCTCCTCTAAATTTTCAAGTCACTGTTTCTATGCTTTTCTTCTGGTTCCAATCACTTTTTTTATTTCAGAATATTACAGGGTACAAATGTTTTGGTTAGATGCATTGCTTTTGTACAGTTTGAGTCAATGTTACAAGTATGTCCCTAACCCAAATAGTGTGCATTGTACCCATTGCGTGTGAATTTACCCAGCCCCTCATCCCCACTCCCACCTGCTTGATTTCTGTTGAGTTTTGCTGCCATATATGCATATACGTGTTAATCAATTAGTTCCAGTTTTATAGTGAGTACATGTGATGTTTGTTTTTTCATTTTTATAATATTTCACTTAGAAGAATGGTCTCCAGTTCTACCCAGGTTTTTATAAAAGATGTTAGTTCCCTATTTTTTATGGCTGAGTAGTACTCCATGGTATTCATATACCACACTTTATTAATCAACTCATGTATTGATGAGCACTTGGGTTGATCATTTTTACTTAGTATTTTTATTAATTATGAACATTCCTGCCACTTCTCTGGGACCTCCTTGAGACTACACCCAACAACAGCACTTGTCAAATAAACAAATGAACAAATCAACAATTCTGCAAATATATAAATGAAAAAATAAAAGTAGTTTGAAGAAAAGTTAACAAAAGGACAATCAATTTAATGTACAAAAACTACATTTATTCAGTGTTCGACCACCAAATATCTATATGTGGTTAATCTAGAGCTAGTGTTTGTCCCTTCTATCTTTTGGTTTCTAACTAATGCATCATCAGAGAACACCAGTCTTTGGTTGTTTTTTTTTTCCTTTTTTGTTTTTAGTTTTTATTTTTTTCTTAAATTGAATCATCAACATTCTTAAGTCTTTTTGAACTAAGTTAAAAAATACTATGTGGCCATAATTTTTATGGCAATTTGGATTCTTTCAAAAAGCATATTTAGTTAGCTTATATTTTAATTGACAACTTAATAGAATCACAGTCTGAGGTAGCCTGATGCTTTATAAAGGGCTGCATTATAATTTTATCAGCACTATTAGTAGTCAGAGTGCTTCCCACCGTTTACTGCAAAGCACTTATTAAAATTAACCAATTAATCCTTAGACAGAGGTTAAATAACTTGCTCAAGGTCCCAAAGCAGTAATATTACAGTCAGAATTGGACCCCAGGAGTTGTTGATCAAGATGTCAACAACATTCTTATAATATGGCGATGCCGTTTTTTGGCAGCCGTAATAAGTCTATGGACATTGTCATTAAAATGACAAATTCAACAGCTGACAAAAGCGTAACAAATTTAGGATCTATTAGATGTGAGTCAGCAAGGTTCAATGGACCTGGTGTTCTGTCAAAATTGTATCTTGCATGTACAAAATCTTCTCCATATAAATGAAGGAATAACAGAATGGTTCATTACAGTGCCTAATTAAAGGTCCATTAGTGGGAGGTAAAACATCAGTTCTTGGTTGTGCTGAGTAAAAACATTTCACAACTCTAATAGCAATATAAAATCCTGAGGTCTGAAATGCAAATTAATTTTAACAGCTGCAGCCCAGGGATGAGAGACAGAGATAAATAATGCCAAAAGTAAAATTAAATATTGTTTAAGTAAGTTGTTTAAGAGCAAATATAGCTGCATATTATGCTATCCTGGAGCAAAGATTCCTAGTAAAAATGAAAATTAAATAAATAAACACGACATTTTGCATTTAAATCCAGGTGTTAAGTATGAGGTCAACCAATATCTGAGGTTATTTGTAATTAAATGGTAATAACATTGGGGTGAAAGGGGCAATTAGGGCCAACTCAATCTGTGTCTAAGAACCAGGTAGTTAAATTAAATGACAACTTGCTTTTCCTCTCATTGATATTTTTAAACTCCTCTAGTGATCTGCTTGGGAAACCATTATAATTTCAATTAAAACTCAATTTATCAGAAGTACACCTGTATGGCTTACTCCCTACTGGTTCCAATAAGTACAGACATTAAGTAGTGTCTCTCCTTAATGAGTGTCTCTACTTGACAATAGACCAAATATGTCATATGTTGTAATTGCTGTTAAAATCATAGACTATCAAGTAACTCATAAAGCAGTTATGCACTATAGATAGGAGCCTATCATATTTGATGACATAATGGGATTATTTTCATCATTTCTTTTCTAGGATAGCTTTGTTCTGTGAGTCAGTAGGTCAGTGAACATGTTTTGGTATTTACATTGCGCTTGCCACTATGTTAGACATTGAGGAAGCAGTGGTGTCAGAAACATTTGTTGCTCTCAAGGAACTTACAGTCTAATGTATCATTCAGAAAAGAAAACAAGTTATTTACAGGGCAGTTTAACGAAACACAGAGACTTCCAGCACCCACAGAAAGAACATAAAGTTCGGCATACAAGAAAGATTTCTTTAAGGAAGTAATGACTAAGCTGAGACCAGAAGAAAGAGAAGAAGCTAATCATACAAAAACGGGAAACAGTGAGCGGGGGAGCCGCATATGCAAAGGCCTAGAAGGGAAAGCCTTTTGAAATTACCTTTTCTGTTTTTAGTTCAGTTTCCTAGGGGAGGGCAATAAGGGAAATCACATTTACTGAACATTTACAATGTACTGATCACAGAGATATGTGCTATAAATATGACACGTTATTTTACCTAATATGTGAATATATAGCATTTCAACAAATCCTCACATAGCCACTTAAGATTAGTATTATTTGTTTAATTTTACAAGTGTCAAAAAATGAGATCAAGAAGTTTGCCCTAATCTTTCAGGTGAGAGAGCACAGGAACCACAATTTTTAGCTTTGTGGATCTGATTCTGAAACTAGCCTTCTCCTAATATATTTTCCTGCTGTTTAATGTCCTTTCTGCCCTGGTGCATCTCTTACAGACTTGCTATGAAAATACTAAAAGCTCAGGTGGCACACTGGCTCAACCTGATATTTCAAGCTTCTCCTCCATGGAAAAGAGGCACTAACAGGAATTTTAATCTTAAACAGATTAAGCCTATGGCAAACCCAGGGATAAGAGACCAAAGGACTTCTTTAAAAATTACCAGAAAAAGAGAAGAAAATTTTCAATTTCTCCTTGTAGTAATGAAGGTCAACTAGAACTGAGCCTAGAGCCTTGAGAAAGAATTGCGATTTGGAAAGCAAAACTAACTGATAAGAAATGACCCTTTCCTCGATTTCAAATATTTGAGAGTCTTTAGAACATTCTCACCTAGAGTGGCAAAGCATTTTGAAACTTTCTCTACTCAGTGTTTCCCAATTCTTTTTCTCTTGCTGAGAAGGTAAATAGTGCTTTCATTTCGGTTTTTGTCATCTCTTGCCTGGAATGTGATGCAACACATTCTTTTGTATACCCTTTCTTTTAATCTTGAAAACCTGTTTATTGCCTCCAAAGTATATCCTCTCTAAATGTTAATGCCTCTTTTTCTTGACACTTGAGATCCTCCGTGTCTGCTAAGCCTCTCTAATCCTTCCATTCTGTCTTCCTAACTCCCCTTTGCCCTAGAATCTCAGCACTTCTCACTTTGTATTCATATCATTCATTTCCTTGACTATTGACCCTACTAGACTGTAAAATGGACCATGGTGTTTTGCATACCTAATCAATCTTGCAAGTGAACTGAGTGCCTGGAATTTAGGTGTCTGAATGCATGTGAGCAAAGTAGAAAGATCCTGTTTATTTCTTGCTAGGCTGAGCTTTTTTCTGTGCCCTGACAAGACCCACTGAGAAGGTGGAGGCAGAGTTCTGAGCCATTTTTTCTAACTATTTCATTAAGTTCTGTGGTCTGTGAAAAAGTGGGTACTTATGTTCTCAGCACTCAGTCTTATCAAAGTAAAATTGGATTTGAATTAATGTGTGTATAAGAAAATAGACACATTATGGTGAGCTAAGGGTGTGACATTGTAGTTATTTAAGTTATTCTTTTATTCTAGATTATTTAGAAGAAATTGTCAGGATTATAAAATCATTTTCGAAGACCATTTTGATTCAATAGTAAAACTAGAATTACTAAAAACAGATTTTTCTTATAATATTATGCCTTCATTTGAAAGAAATGTAAAAATAGTAAGAAGAAAAAGATTTGGGGCAAGTGTGCTTATATAAAAAGATATTTATTGGAAACTGAGGTGGATTTTTCCAAGCAGATATTACATAATAAATAAGTCTAAAATACATATTCTGATTGTTACAATTAATCTATTTAACTGATATATACTGAACACTATTGGGTATCATTCATTGTTCTAAGCATTGAGGATAAATCAGTATAAAAACTCTTTGAAGATACTTGCCTTACATAATTTTTGGTGAATAGAAGACCATGTGATGAATCTTTTCAGGATGAAAGTGAGACAGAGCTGCAACTTAGAGTTGTATTGCCAAAAACGATTAAAGACAAAAAATGGACTTTATTTCATTCTATTTAGAAGCACACTAGGATTATTTTATATGACTGAGTTTCAAATTCCAGCAGCATATTTATAAAGTTAAACTATTGATAAACTTTTATCTCTATACCATGTAATTTGCACTTGGAATTTTAGTAATTATATTTAGTAATTTTGGTAAACATCACTGAAAAAAAATCTTTAAGAACGCTTAGTTGCTGTTCTTGGCATCATAGCAGGAATTTTTTCCCTTGCCAACACCATTTGTTGTGGAGACAACACTAATCCCACAACCTGTCACTTTTTAGTCATGTCAGGATGACTTAATCTTCTACTTTTTGCTACATTAGCAGGGATCCACCCTTCTTTTTCCAACTTAAAGAAGAGTACTTTTAAAAAGTAATGTAAAGACAATAAAACGCATCCACAAAATTTAGTCAAAGGTTGATAATATTTTGTCACACAATATGAGTCATAGTTACCTTTTAAAAGATTTGTATTGAAATAAACTGATTATGCCCTGTTGGCACAACCCCACCAAATGCATGTCTTCTTATGGGTACAAGCAGTGACTGTGATTTTGGTGTACTTGGTGTCAAGTAAACTACATGGATTCACAAATAAACAAAATTGGGTATTTGAAAACAAAATAGTACATAAATCATGCACAGACAGACATAGAGATTAAACAAAAATATTTATTTAGGCTTACCTCGATCCTAGTAAATTGTTTCTAGTTAAATGCCTCTGCTAACATCGTTTTAAAAAATTCAAATGTAAATTTAAAAGTAATTTTTAAAAACAGTGCTGTTTGTCAGATTTGGAATGTCTACTGACATGCCTTAAAAAATGCTATGAGTCAGAAATCTTTAAATGCTTTAAAAAGAAAAAATAAAATTTCTATTTTATAGTTAATATGACAACCTCTATGTTTAACTGTTAAAGATTTGATCACTATCAGCTGATATTATTAGTCTATTTTATGCAAAAGATAGAAACTGTTTTGTAGTTAATGTAACGCAGGAAATAATTGATGTTTATCCTGATTATTGATAAGAATGACAAGAGAGATTATGAGTCAGTATGCCATCATCAACTGTCAAGGTAACAAAAAATCCCCAAATCTTAAATTCATAGCTGCTGAATCCAAGGCTACCAAAGACCAGAGAAAGAAGGGGAAATTTATTATTTACCCTATGTAACCTATTAAATAAAAAAAAAATATATCAGAAATAGCAACTCTATGAAATAGTGCATTCAATTTCATTATCATAAATGCAAAAATATATAGTAAATATATAGTAAAAATATAAGTATCATATACCTGATTTAACTTAACTTATATACTTTAGAATCCACTAAGTATTCCAACAAATAAAGTAACAGTTAAAAGAGCAATGTTAAATAAAACGAGAATGCCAGAGATAACCAATAACTTTTTCACAGTACAGATGTTCAATTATATGAAAAAAAACTATTGGAGAAAAGCCAGTCTATCAGGGTTGCCTCCCAGAGTCAGACATCTGAAGTATGGAGCACCTGACAATAGAAAGTCACTTGGTTTGGAATAGTTCTAGAAAATTAGTCCAAAGCTCAAGTGGCTAAATTTGAAATTTTTTTGCCTTCAATATCACCTGAAGATCCATGATTAAATGCATTGCGATCATAGGATCTAATTTTCAATTGGATGAAATAGTTTATATTTTATCTTTTAGTTTGGAGAACTTAGAAAATCTATGATGATGATCTGAGGGCCAGCTTTCCTTGAAAATCTACTGATAGAAATTAATCAGTTTAGGGGCAGAAGAAACAAACAAATTAGTGTGGTTAGGACCATGTAATCAATAATACATTATTTAACAGACTATTTGATTAACATCTAAAGCAAAGAACTAAGATCACTTCCATGGTACCTTTGAACCATGAAGAAATGGGATTTACCTAAAATTTTTCAATTCCAGATTTTAATGCTCCTTCCATTGGAAGGTAGCGTAGAGTTCTGATCCTTTTAAGGTTTTCATTCATTTGGTCTAATTCCTTGTCTATACCACATACATACACCAAAAAAACATATGAAATGTTTTTAATATAATATCAGAGGATTTGGGGGTTATTAGATATACACTCTGAGTTCACTTTCCCAGACTGTCCAACTAGAATCCAGATTTGTTAAAAAAATACTAGGTTTTAGAGGTGCTAATACAGAATTAAAAACATTCCTTCTGAATCATATAAAACTATCTAAAGTAAAAATGTGTAGACTAACTAATAGTATTGTACAACTGGGCGTCTTCAAATTATTATTTTCATCATCACAGATAAAATTCAGTTATATTATTTGTAAAAAAAAATAGTTCATATCTCCTTCTCAAAATTGCCAGCTACAGTGAGATAACCTGTACAAAAAGTCCTTTGTAAATTGTAAACACAAATGCAATTATTTACTGTTTTTTAATTTTAATTTTTTAAGAGACAGGGTCTCACTGTGTTGTCAGTGGCTATAATGAATGATATAGATCAGGTCATGTATATTTAGGTACTACATAACTTGGATAAAGAAAATAAATTTATTATTTTTATAGCATTTGTAGATATGGCATGAGGTGCTTTGTTTTGAAATTTCTAAAATGATCCATGAATTTAGAATGAAATTCTGTACTGAGTCATTGAAAGCAAGTAAATCAGACCACTGATGAACATAGTTCCTTGAATAGGTATACTTCCAAGGACAGGTTAGGTTATGACCACAGTGATCCCTATTAGAAGCTGAGAAGTTTAGTCTAATTCTATGGAATGCCACATTTCTGAGAATTTGGCAGGTCACTTTTTCATTCATGTGCAATGACTAGAGTGGTTAATAGTTGGTTCATTGATCCAGCATATGAGTGTCTGTTTCATGCAGATACTACATATCCGAGAGCTCTCTTATTGACACTTGATGGCATCTGCCTTTGCTGCCCATCTGATTTTCCTCTCCCATCTCCCTCTTTTTCTCTCTCTATCTAAACACACACATACATATTCTGACAAACTTTAGTTAGTTTCAGACAAACCAAACTTGACTGACTGAATATTTATATAAATTTATAACTAGTTTTGGGGTTTTAAAACTAAAATCTCAGCAGCAAGACTTGTTCTCTGCCTTCTGAAGTGCCCTGCTTTTCGAGGGGCAATACTTATTCGTTAATTCAACAAATATTAATAGATCATCTGATATGCACCAGCCACTGAGGCTTGGGATTTAGTTATGAATAAAACAGAAAACTGCTCTTATTGTGTAGCGTCATTTACAAAGAATATGTAAACTCGTTATATGTCAGGTGGTGAGAATAGAGATGATGAAAAATAAAGAAGGGTAAATTAAGAAGCTAAGTAATATCTGAATGGAGAGAAGGGTCAGAGACTTTGGAAACAAAAACAAATGATAATAGTTACTATATCATATAGTGTCTTACTGTAATTTTTTTACACTATATTCATAGAAGAGTAATGATTGAATTTCATCTCCTAAAGGATGAAACAATTTACAAGTATGTTTTCAAAGAATAATCTTTTTAAATAAAAGTTATCTTAGATTACACTATTTTATTGATTAATTATAGTAATTCAATGTGTACTTCTAATGGTTAAAGGTTAAATACTACTAACTAATAATAAAGTTATTTTCTATGACCTTTGAATTGTTGTGAAAGTCATAGTTAGGTGGGAATCTGATTGTTATATATCCATAATCTGTTTTAACTCTACACATCTGACCTAAAGGAATCACACATTTAACCAGGGGATCTTTTTTAATTTGCTATATATTACTCTGCCTGGTGACTTTTTCCAGGTGACTTTCTCAATATTTTAGTGAACTATGATTAAATAGTAATCACTTCTACATAATCTGATATTTTTCTTCTTGCTATCACACCAGTATAGGAACCTCTCTGTCTCTCTCTCTCTAAATAGATAGATAGATAAGATATTTTATGTTGATATATATAGAAAGAGACAACTATAAAAAGATACCTCTATCTATCTATCTACTCATGATTTCTGTTTGCAAGGTAACATATTGAGGAAGACTAAAAAGAAAGTATATGTAAGTATACCAAAAGTCATTACATCAGCATTTAGATTTGAAGTGGGTAGCTTGAAAGGAGAAAGAAAGAAAGAAAGAAAAGAAAGAAAGAAAGGAAAGAAAGAAAGAAAGAAAGAAAGAAAGAAAGAAAGAAAGAAAGAAAGAAAGAAAGAAAGAAAGGAAGGAAGAAAAAGAAGGAAGGAAGGAAGGAAGGAAGGAAGGAAGGAAGGAAGAAAAAAAGAAGAAGGAAAAAATAAAAAAAGGAAGAAAGGAAAAGAGGGAAGGAGGAAAGAAAAAATTATGCCCATAGGAACTATATGGGTGTGTATAGGATGGGTTCTTATTCTCCCACTATCGCTAAGGTGAGATGTTCTCTGCCCTCCAATTAGCTACAACATGATGACGATAACTTTCTTCTTGACACTCCCATCTGAGATGATGACATATAATCTTTTCTATGATTACCTCCTATCCAGCTTTCTCCACCTCTCATTTCTCCATGAAATTCTTTCCAGTTTGCTAAAAATGAGTTAGTACTTTGTGTTCTATATTATGTTTTAAAAACTTCCATATGTTGGTTAACTAAGATATTCTATTGATCTTGATTTTTTTTCCAACTATATTAGTCTTAAGAATTCTGTCAGAGTTTAAGCACTCTGGGGGCATGGGCAATATTAGCACACTCAATGTTAATAAATTTTATTAGGCTGAAATTAATTGAACGTTAATACATTCTAAATGGCCCAATAGAGAAATGGGGGGTTAAAAATAGCAAAGGACTTCTTCACAGCTGCAGAGGTAATGGCTATATTTGCATGCTTCATTCTTATTCATCATATGCTTATTCATTTATCTGGGTTTCAGTTAGCCTCATCTGATAAACCATATTTAGCTATCATTTGCAATTCAGCTTGCTCACAAGTCTCAAATGATTCTTTACCACTTCATAAATAGTTACTTGCTAAAACCTTTTATAGCTAGACTTTAAAAATAGAGAATTACTCAACTCAAAAAAATGTTTATAAATAAAAATTATGAGTATGTTATATAGATTTCTTTGATTAAAAAACATTGTCATGATGGTTGTATGAGTTAATTTTTGACTATTTTAAAAATTGATGTCATCATTGTTAATGTGCATTTGCAATAGCAATCTGTCAAAAATTTAAATGCTGGCATTTTTAAAATTTCACCCCATATGTCACTCACTCAAATCAAATTTTTGATAATTTGGCTTTCTGAGTTTTGCATTTTCCTTCTCCATGGACACTCAAAGATATCAATGTTTGCTCAGGGGATCTTACTCTTTAAATTGCTTTAGTCTTTTCTATAGAAATATTTCAGATATATCACTATTTTAGTAGTAAATCAGAAAATGCTAATTTTCTTAGACATGCTTTCCTGATGAAAATTTATCAGCTCTAATCAGAGTTTTGCACACATTTTTCCCTAGTGAATGTTTAATTGGCATACCTGGATTCAGTGTTTGCCTACTTTAATATACTCAGCTCTGAAATTAGAAGATATATTTAGAATTATGCACTAGGTTAATTATTAAAATGTCTTAGGCTATATAAAACATTTGAAGAATGTAAAAAGGAATAAATTCTAATATTATCTTAAATTTGTTTTTCTATTTCTGGATTTAATCCTTCGAAGACAACAATCATAAAATTTTAAGCAAATTTATACAAGTTACTTTATGTCTTTTGCCTCCTAAACCACATCAGATGAAAAACTGACTCTCACTCAATATTATGTATCTCATTAACATATTTAAGAATCTCAACACATTTCCAGGAAAACATCCAAATGTTCTCATCCTAAATTAGATGTAAGTAGATGCTAACACTGTAGGCATGTCTTACTTTGTGATTTCTTGGCCTGTTATTTTGGTTTCTTACTTGTCTGGAGTGACCCAGAGTTGATCATGCCTGATAATGAATAGATCACATTGATGAGTAAGTATTTCCTTCTAGGATAAGAATCCAGTGCTGTGAATCAATTATCAATGTAGAGAGAGACAACTATCCCAGTTGGGCTAGGATGAAAGGCTGAGAATGACATATGACATGTGAACCTTTGGCTCAGATTCAGGAAGTGCAGGCTCGTGTCCTGAGCTCTGGTATTACAGGGAGGGGTGGTGTCATGCAGACCTTTCCTGGGTCTGCTGCTCTTGCTGCTCCAAGGTCAGGGCAGGCCCTGAGCTATCCACAGAGATGGGGTGTTTTCAGCATGAAGTACACGTGAAGGAAAGAAAACAGCAGAGGTATCAAAAACACTTTGTAGTTTTTTTTTTTTTTACCTGAGCAAATGTATGAATTATTGAATAAGAAAAATAAGAGTTTATTCTGCAGAGTTCGGCCTATTTGGGTTTGAAGTTCTGTTCTCCCACCGTTTATGTGGGATCTTTGACAAGTTGTTTAACCTCTCCGTGCCTCAGTTTACTTACCTGTAAAAAGAGGATAATACCATCTAAGGCATGTGACTGAAGTAAACACATGTGCCTAGCAAGTAGAAGATACCTAAAAATGAGTGTTTATCATCATCATAATCATCATTTCCATCATTTTACTCAAAACAAGCTCTAGTTGGCCATGATGACATAAAAGACACGATTAGGATTTGATGGGTGAGAAGGGAATTAGGATATAATCTTAGGTGTGATTTAACATAACTGTTTCAGTTCAAAGATGACCAAAAGGTATCTTGGAGAACTTAATCAAGGTGAGGTCATATTGTTCGCCTAAGGATGGACTGGACTTTGCCTCCAAGTCCCTCATATTCTGGCCATTTTGTTTTCCTTTTTCTTATTATCCTAGCATAAGTATTCATCAAAAGTTTATAAAATACCTTTGTTGGCCAACCTGGAAATTCTTGCACATTTTATACATACATGGAAGCAGCAACCTTAAACCACTGTGCAGGAAGAATGCCAGCAGAATTTATCAAACCCACTGCTCCTGAGACACAATTAAATAACAGCGAGGGTGGCTTGTGAATTGTACTGAAACTGACCCCTTGGTTACAGAATGCCTGGGGATGTACACTGTGGAATTTACCCAGTCTTTGTGAGAGTAATTCCATCCCACTTTTAATTTATTGTTGGTGTATGTATGGGTGTGTATGTGCAGTTCTAAATTATCAAATACTTACTTAAATTATCGATCTTAAAGCCAATTCACACAGCTTACATTTTAAAGACCAGATCAAAATTCAATGAAGTAGAACAATTAGCATATATTCATATAATTTCATTATATGAATGTATAATTCATGTATAATTAATTTCCTCCATATAGCTGTTCTATGTTGCTGATTAAAGCCTCTCCAAGTTCCCCATTATTCTTACTGAGTAGCTTCATCCCCTGTTTAGCTGATATTATTTTAGTTTGATTTTCTTCTCTTTAAATTTCATATTTCACTATTACAATGTAAATAGCCAAGTTGCAAATACAAATTAATAGCTAAATAATCTTGGCAATTATTTTTCAGTAGAAAGAGACATTGAGGAAAGAAGTTAAATACAGTTAGAGATTTTATAGGTATCTGTCTTCCATGAATATTCATAAACCTGTGTATATACCCATCCATGTACCTATTTTTATGTAGTCTTTTATTGTGAAAAGATTAAAGAAAGAGGTATTTTCTTGTATTTCTGATTGCATGAAAAGAAAATATTGAGAGAGAAAGAAAAAGAAAGAGATAACATTCAATAATGATCTTCCTTGAAAATTACTTTATTTCTGTTGCAGAAAATAGCCATTCACTTATTCTTCAGTTACTATCTACTTAATTATCATATGAATACTCAGTAATTATATATTCATCATTGTCCTTCGGATTACATGATTGTGTTTGGTGTTACTAGGTTGTTCTTAATGTAATTACTCTACACAAGTTATAACAATTTTTATATTGTGAATATAAAGTGTTATATAATTTCATGGTTATCTCTACTTTCTTAGCACAGATTAATTACATTTCTTTATAAACTCCTTCTTATTATATACAGAACGTCTCAATTGTTATGCCATTCAGGTCAGTAAAATGTTCAAAACTGATAAGATGGAATGTTCCATGGGAAGAAAGACTATATTTTTGGTAATGATATGTGTAGGCTTTTGTCACTGTAACCATTCAGATGAATTTTAGTTCCTTTTTTCTTCTTGCAACTGGGTTGTCAGCTCTCTGAGAGCAAGTGTCCTGTCTTGTATTTCTGGGCTCTTCCTGCAGTTTCTACTATATAAGAAGACATGCACATATCCTCAGAAAATAATCGATTATCAATCCATCATTTCCATTTTATCTTCATAGTCAAATTACTCATGTTGTTCAAAAGGAGATTGGCAGTATTGTTCTGTCAGCTTTGTGTTCCATAAATTCAGACTTTCCTCCTGAACACTTACCAATCTCCCTAGACTCTTCTACTTTCCATCTTTAATCATTCTTTTCTAGCTCTAATCTCTTCCCTATTGCAACTCCTCCAGCAAAAATTTTTTGTCATCTATATTTTCCCTCTAAAGCATCTTTTTTTAGCCTACCACCTTTTTAAAACATTCTTTTTGTGCCAATAACTATTAAGCTAAATTTAAAATTTGAAAAAAAAAAAAAATAGATGATTGTTTCCGTGCGAGAAGGGGATGTGAGGTGGGTGGATGTGTATCTGTGTGAAAAAATAAAAAACAATCCCTTTGCTGCACATCTTGGTGCTAACCAACCACCGACATCCCTATCCCTCTTTATTTTTGAAGGAATTATTAAGTTTTTTATTTAGATTTGTCTACTGCTTCATATTCAGTAACATTAAACTTAGCAAAGATAAAGTATGAAAAAAAATCAGAAGACTTTAAAACTTCCTCAAAGGTAAGTTCATAAAACAATGTGAAAAATGAGTAATTAATAAAATATTGATGCATTTTATTTAAGAAGGTATGTACCTATATTTCATAAGGACTACTTTTATAATGGTTTTAAAGCATTTTTAATGCTTAGATTGGTAACCTCTGTGGGATAATTAATTTTCAGTGCTGTGGGATTTTAAAAAAGTGTCTCTCTAGTGACTATGAAGCTTTTCTGTTTCTGTCGGAGCTTATTAGGTCAGGAGCAGAACGCTTAGAACCAAAGTGAACAATTACATACTAAAGAAGGCTTCTCATATACTATTCTTCTTCATATTTCGCTAAATTAATAAATCAATTTCTGCTGGGCTGGAAACTGCTAATGAAGTATTCCTTTTATTAGATAAATAGCTGAATTGATACTTAGAATTTAAACATGAGTGTTTAGCAATTATTTGAGAGTATATAGAGAGGTGACACTGATGAAAATACAGCATGTGTTTATGCAAGTTTACAAAGATGTTTGCAATTTAAAGTGGATTAATGCTGTGAAGAGAATGAGTGAGAAATTAAGGTGGCCTTCCTATGACTTATTGAGCATTGCAGTCATGATATTGAGATAATTACAGAGAACATAGCATGGACTTTGCTTGAATCACCCAATTTAGAAATAGCACCATCCAATCCTTTGAACTCTCCTGGACTTGCATTATGATAATGATTGAAATAATGTAGAACACTTGAAGGGATTATTTTGCTTTATAATTTACAAGTACCTAGTGCTTGTGTGGTAGTTTAAATGTCAGAGGCTAACGTCCCTTATTAAATAAGATCCGCTTTCTCCTGTGTTCAGGAATCTCGGAGTTGGAAATGAGTAAATACGGAAGAATGAAAGAAAGAAAGAAAGAAAGAAAGAAAGAAAGAAAGAAAGAAAGAAAGAAAGAAAGAAAGAAAGAAAGAAAAAAAGAAAGACAGAAAGAAAGAAAAGAAATGAGGGAGGAAGGGAGGTGGTCAAGGGACAAGGACAACAGTATTATATATGCAGTCAAAGACTAGGCCCTAGAATCCTAATAGAGGTGTAGAATAAAAGCCAGAAAAATACATAACTCAGCAGCTTCACATGCTTCAAATCTTATGCCAAATAGAAGGAGATAGAAGATTTTCATAAAAAGGTGATGAGAAACATCTCTGCCAGGGCTGGAGTGAGCAACTCTTTACCCCTGAACTTCAACTCAGCATAGTGTGCAGAATGTAAACTGGGGAAAAACGAAATGTCTTCATTTGAATATCTAGAGAGAAAGACTTCAGAGCCTAAAATGATTTCTGACTTTCTAGGAGGAAAAAGTGGCAAGGCTTAACAGCATGCAATTTAAAATTATTTATTAAAGTGTAAATTCTAATATCTGCTTATTTCACAATTTTATTGTAAGCAAACATTGCTTTTACAGTCTTTGGATTCCATTTTTATGCCATGAGGCCAATCAACTGGATTGAATAATGTACATCCAACATGCTAGGAAAAAATATTGGAAGCATTTAAGAGTGGAGAATTTCCTTTAAAACATAAAAATAAATTCTTTTTAAAAGTTGTACCTTTAAAGAGAAAAACTGTTTAGCCTAGTTGGAAAAATTAATTAGAATTTCTAAAACATTCTAATGTAGCTTATATGCCTTTAGGTTAAAAAAAAAACATTTTCCATTGATGTATAAAATATGCAGAAAAGTTTAAAAATCACAAGAACACAGTTCAGTAAATTATTATCAGGTATATACATCAGTGTAAACCAACATTCAGGTCAAGGAAAGCTTACCAGAACCTCAGATGTTCCCTAATGCTCTCTTCATCACTATCCTTCACTTCTCCCCAGAGATAACTCCTTGTTGACTTCCAAAATCATAGATTAATTCTGCCTTTAGAACCTTGTATAGATAAAAAAAAAATGAAACATAATTTTTGTGTGTCTGGCTTTTTTCTATCAATTTTTTGTGAAATTCATCTATATATTGTTGCTATAGCTGTAATGTTTTCATTGCATGTGTACATGTATGTGTGCATTTTATTGCATGAATGAACCATAGTTTATCCACTCTTCTTGCAATGGACATTTAGATTTTTTTTTTTAGTCATGGCTATTTCTAAAAAGATTTTTGTGCATATTATATATATGTTTTTGGTGCACATATGCACGCTTTTCTCTTGGGTATATGTTAAGAGTGGAAATGCTAGATTGTAGAGTGTTTGTTCAAATTTAGTAGATACGGCCAACTGTTTTTCAAATTGGTTGAACAAATATTTACTTCCGCTAGTATTGGATGAGAGTTTCTTCTATTGTTTTATTGTCAGTTTGGTGGGTGTGTAATAGCATTTCATTGAAGTGTTTATTTGTATTTCCTTGACTACAAATGAGTTGTGTACATGCCCACATCTTTTTAATCTTAGTCTAAGACAGATTTAATTTATGCATCAAAATTACTTATAACTAGTTTATTGCAGATAAGTTTTTAATTTTGCCCTTTAGCACTTCAAGTTAAGTGCAAACTATTCTTTGCTCTGGTGTTATACTTGGCAATCATCAATCTTTAGAATGTTAACCCATTTTTTTCCAGTTTCTCAAATCTTCCCAAAAGTGTGGTTATAAAAACAAAGTGGTTCAAATTTTTAGAATAAAAAGTTGTATTTTAATTAGGGTTTCTAATGTTAGTCAAGAATTAAGCTATTTTGGTCAAATCAAATCTATTTACAACTATGAGACAATGTGCTCTCTTTGCCATCTAGTAAAACTCTCTCCAGATCATCAGTTCTTATATTCCCTAGTTCCCATGGGAACCATCTGGGGCCCATTTAAAACCTATGAATTATAATCCAGGGGTGGGCGACGGGAAAGGCTGTGAAATTTGCATCTGCAAATAAGTTCCCTGTATGATTGTGATGAATTATCCACCATGGCAACCTCTGAATAACGACATATTAGAAAATCTTGGAAAGATACATCAGCAGGCTTCTATGTCCCATCAGACAGCTGAATCAAGACCAAAAGATGAAATTTCAAAGCAGTTGGGGACAATATTCAAAGAACTTTTTGTCAATAAGAGGTATGGAATCTAGCAACCTAACAAAAATTATTCTTCAGAGATTTCTGCATCAAATGGGAGGCTATACTAGATGAGCACATGGGCTGCTGTTAATACACCGTTCATAAATAAAAAACAGAATTTGTGTTCTGTACAATCACTTGCCAATCCTAGAACCACTACAGAAAATATAATGGGTGGACACTAACATAATTTTTAGGTCTCTAAGTCTCTCACCTTTTGAAAGTGCTACTGTTCTTAAATATAGCCAAAACCTATATTAATAAGCTTAAACATTGAAGTTCAGTGAATTTACTTGGCATAATGCAACAGCAAGCATAAGAATGCTTGAAATAAATTTCCATAAATATGAACCAAGCCTGTCAATAAATTTAATTGCTGTCTGATTTAATAAAGGGCTAGATAAACATACAGCCATGAGAATTATAAATTATGTTTTAACTTTTCACCCACTCTAATTGTCATATAGCAAGTTAAAGTTTATAAATTGTGATTTTTATCTCAGATAATCTCATTTAACATTGCTTCACAATTAGATAGCTAAAAGGAAGTTGCAGCTTCTAAACACAAAATCTGGGATCAATTTAATCAGTTTTTTGTTTTTTTTTTTTTTTGCTCAAGATTATTTGTATTATGAATTTCATTATTTTAAATGTGATCAATTATAATATATTCATACAGAAACACACATATAAGCCTGTCTGCTTTTCAAAAGGCTGAAGCAGAATGTCTAATTGTAAATTTAGAGTGGTTATTATATTAATAAATGGTCTTTGTTTTATTATGCATGTTCATAAATAAATAGAAGTATTTGGAGGAAATTTTCCTTTATAGTTGAGAAAATTGTGTGTAATGCTCAGTAAGAAACGTCTTTCAAAACAAGGGCTTTTCAGATTACAGGAAATTTTTCTCTCTGACTGATAAGAAGGTTAGTCTGTTACCTTGGAAGAGGATAATAGCCTAGAATTCTGCTATCACCTCCCACTCATGATAGATCAGCTAGTTTCCCAGTTCACTTTCTTCTTGAAGTTTCAGAAAATGCACACCTTCTTGTTTGCTCACCTGCTCAGGCATTTGAAAAAGCCCTGAATTTGTTCTTCTGCCTATACAGGGAGGTAGGTTTCTTTCCACAGCGCCAGAGAATGGTGAAGAGGTAGGATACCTCTACTCACCACAAATTACACTGTTCTCTGGATGAAAAGAGGTGTGAAGGCCGCAATGAAAAATGACATCTAAAGTAATCTTAAGCATTTCTGCTCATTTCAAACTATACTAATGTTCATTGGAAGGAAAGCTAAGGAAACTTGTTAACTTGAGCTTTAAAATTGATAACAAAAATAGTTTGTTTGGCCAGGCGCGGTGGCTCACGCCTGTAATCCTAGCTCTCTGGGAGGCCGAGGTGGGTGGATTGTTTGAGTTCAGGAGTTCGAGATCAGCCTGAGCAAGAGTGAGACCCTGTCTCTACTAAAAATAGAAAGAAATTAGCTGGACAACTAAAAATATATAGAAAAAATTAACCGGGCATGGTGGCGTATGCCTGTAGTCCCAACTACTTGGGAGGCTGAGGCAGGAGGATCACTTGAGCCCAGGAGTTTGAGGTTGTTGTGAGCTAGGATGATGCCACGGCACTCTAGCCCGGGCAACACAGTGAGACTCTGTCTCAAAAAAAAAAAAAAAAAGAGTTTGTCAGCTAGCATTATATCAACATAACCCCTCCTCTCTTACCCAGATGAAACAATGCCTAAACTCAGGCAAAGAGAGGAATCAATAGCACTAGTAGAGAATTCTAGTTTACTGAGCTGCTTTTGTAGATTAATCTACCCGTTCATTGACCATTTTTAAATATTAAATGAAACAGTAATATTTATTTTGACTGCAGAACAACAGCTTGTAATATAACTTAATTTTCCTGTTGTGCATTCTTCCTAGATGTTTGCCACCACTATTGTGTGAATTCTGAGTCTTGTAACATTGGGGATGATGGAAGTATTGAATGTGTCTGTCCAACACGCTATGAAGGACCAAAATGTGAGATTGACAAATGTGTAAGGTGCCATGGGGGACAATGCATTGTAAATAAAGACAGTGAAGATATACTTTGCAAGTAAGTGAAAACCAGCTTAATTTATAAAAGCATTTGAACCCCAAAAGATGTAGCAGTTCAGCAATAAATTGTGAAAACGATGTAAATTATTTTTGTTCTGAAATTCTGTATGGTGACCATTGTGTATTTTTATGGCTAGAGATGATATTTAACTCATTTTAAATTAATCCAACTTATTCAACACTAGTTATAAACATCTGGGAAACTTGAAAATCCATCGTACAAGGAGATGATGAGATTATTCCGTACATAGAATATTCCTAAGTGTAAGTAAGAAATAGTGAATTGCAGCATGCTTTCAAAAAATATGTGTAATATTATTCAATTAGAAAAGCTCAAGCTTGTAATTGTTTCATCATTATTATTGATAATGAGTGGGTTTGCTTTTCTATTGCAAATTGACCCTTTGTAGGAGGAGCAAAAAACCTGTCTAATGGAATTAAACATTACATTTTTTTTTCCTTAATCTGACTTTGAACATTATGATTCAAAATAAATAGAAGGAATAATGTGTTCTGGGAAGTAACTAAAACAAAAATGTCCAAGTCTGACTTTCATTACATTACCTTTTGCCCTCTGACTTCACGATTAAGTGAATGGAAAAGAACATGGTGGCTAAAGGGCAATTCCATCCAGTTTCTATCATGAAACAAGTTTATGCCACTGAAGTTAGAGATCAATCCTCACTCCAAACTTCTTTTAACAGCTTTTTAAAGAAGGGCTTATAAAGGACTAGACTATATCAATAGCCTTGGTTGGGAGTGTAATAAATAAGAATATGAGATAGAAAAGCACGCCATAAAGTGTCCACGTCACACAGCTTCCACCGAGAGCTCACCGAGGGTGCCAGATGAGTTATGTTGCTCTGCCAAACAAGGCCCAATAAAATTTTATTACAGACAGCATCAACATTTTTTTTCTTTTTTATTTACTGTCATTTTAGAATTTACATTAAATGTGATTTGTGTTATCATTATGTATAACATTTACTGAAACCCCACAAATTGGGTCATTTGAAAGTACATTATATTTTTACTCAAGTAACTGAAAATATGATGGATATATAAAAATGTGCCGCTGGTAAGTACCTAAAAGCAAAACACACTTTCATATCAACTATCAAAATCATGTTTGCTCATTAAGCTCATCAGTTTTTTGTGATGAAACTTTAGCATGACAGAATCTATTTCAATTAGCGGGTGTACGTTTTTCTTCAGGCCGTGTGTATCATATCAGAGTGAGCAGCAGGGTCTTCTTGAAGCTCCGTTCCACTTACCCAGAGAATCATGGGCTATCGTCTAAGAGAGACTGTGAGCCAAAGTTTCCTACCCAGCTTACCATAGAAAGACAAATATGGAGACAAGTACCCTGTTCCCATTATATAATATAAAGAAGAAAAAGCCATTCCATATCGCTTCCTCTGCATGGAAAATTGACTTCTCCAAACTAGAAACACCAGATCCTAATGACCTGAGAAGGCTGTTGAGGGCCAACATTATAGTCCTTGTTTTTAAAAAGATCCTTTTGGAAATGTGTATGTAAGAATGGATAGATAACAGTGGCTAACAATGAGTAGATAGTGGGACTTGAAAAATAGGAGTATAGTAATCCCTAACTTATCAGTAAGGCTATATAACATTTGAACATGACAGTACAAACAGAATTATTTGAATATCCTGAGACATGTTAGATGATTAAATTTTGTTTTCATTTCTATGATACTTTTCATTTTAGCATTAAAAAGAAGTTTACAGTGATGTTGGAATTTCTGTTTCATAGGTAAAGAACAGATACTAAAGTGAAATTGCAATGAAGTTAAAGCATTTTTTTTATTTAGTTGAGAAAACTCAAGCCACAATGTATATTTTGTCATCTGTCAACTAGAATAGGTATCCTACCAAGTACAGTCAGTATAATCTTTAAAACAGTGCTAATTGCATATTTTTATCTCTTCTGAAGTAAATATTGGCGAAGAAAGATTTGATCATAATCTCGAGTAGTCTAAATTATAATCGTTTGATTGTCAATTGTCACGGGAATTCTTTGTGTGTACTGGATAACTGGTAATTAACTTTTGGAAAGTGATATGTCATATCTCACAAATTGTGTGTGTGTGTGAGTGTGCGTGTGTGTGTGTGTTGTTCACATCTCTCTAAAAGGAAATTATTATGAAAACCTGCATTAAGATATGAGCTCTACTCTTTGATGTGTTATAATAATTTGAATAATTTGTATGTCACATTTAAAATATCTACAATTTCTGTCTTCAATATAGGATTCAAACAAAACCTTTAGAAGGAAAAAGAGGCAACATCTATAACTGTTGGAAGGAGAAGTTTCAAAGCAATCAATTAGAATTTTTTTCTGTTTTAGATGATGAGATTTGGTATATAGTTATCTTTTTCTGCAGAAAATCCTTTAATGTATAATGAGTGAATTTTGCCCTTTGACATTGTCCCTTTGCTAGAGCAAGAAAATACAACTTTTCACTCTTTGGATTTTCAAGGAGACTGGGCATGGAAGGCAAGAAAAAATCCCTCAGGTCCATTTAACATGTCAGACACCAATGCCACTGTTGCGTATTGACTCACTCTGCATCCACATTAGGATGCCTATGTTACAACGGATGGGATTTTCTCTATTCAATCTTAGAATAGATAGAATAGATAGAATAGATAGCACCCTCCCCTGCCTATGTCTTATTCCATTTCCATTTACATATATCTTAATTATGCATAATTAACTCACTGCTCCTATTCTTTTTGAAAAGAAATGTGATTTCAAAACCCAGCCTCTTCGGTGCGTTTCCAGCAGCCATACAACCCATACGAGGTCAAATAAATACTCACAGAATAAAGGCACTACTGCATTGCCAAGCAATTATTTTTAGGCGTCTTACCTATCATTACGAAGTACCTTATCATGGATGTACTGAAATAGTTATATATCGTGGAGAGGACCGGAATGATCAATCAATGATATTGCAGCCTGATTTGTTCACCAAGATTATGTCCAGCTGCATTGTACGACCAATTGCTTCAGAGCACCAATACTAACATGATCACATGATCAAAATCACCAGCATGATCTGTTGTAATTCTGATTTCATCCAAGGCTTATATTATTCTCTTACCACACATCCCACAGAGTAGACTCCTTGAAAATTCAGAATGTTCATGTACTTTCCTCCATTCACCCAAGAGTTTTTACTGTCCAATCTAGTTGTTTGATTGTGTATTTATTTATTTATTTAAAAATATAGCATGGTAAGAAATTTCCATATTTTTCCTAGTATGTTTATGTTGATTTTTTCAGTATAGCAGTAGCCAGAGTATTTGTTCTCATCCCAAACATGCAATGTGCCTGCAAATTAAAATCGTTTTGGCAGGTTATTCAAGAAAGCCTATTTCATTGCTTTGTTGCCATATTGCACATTGTTCCTATAACATCACTATTTATTTTTTCAATGAACTGCTCCATCTTTTTTTAATTTTCTGCTAGAATAAAAAGAGTTTGATATTAATTACAATACATAATCAAGGAGAAAAAGTGGGATAAAAATGACTGCAGGATAACCCTACACTTTGTTACACAATGTGGGGTCTAAAAGTGGTAACATTTCTTTGTAACAGATTTTTCATTTTAGAAGGAAAAGTCGAAGCATTTCTTTTCCAGAGTATTTGATAATGTGGTTTATAATTCACAAAGATGTTATGAAACCCTACTTATATGAAAAAGGAACAACATACTATGCTAATGTCCCCTTGAAGTGTAAGTGATAGACATTAGAGTATTTTTTTCACATAAATATCTAGCCATATTAAAATTTTATATTGTGTAAATGGGCTGAAAATTTGAAAATTACCAAAAGAAAAATGTAATGTCATCCTTCTGATAAAAAATAAAAACTTTTCCTCCAGCGATATTTTGTCTTCCTGAAAACTTCCTTTCAGCCAGTCATTTCATTATTCCTACATGATGAGTATTCTCATTTGCAGAGAGTTTGCATGAGCTTTCAACAGGAATGATGCCAGCAACAATGGAATTATTTTTCTTTGTTGTTGCAGCTGCACTAATGGAAAGATTGCCTCTAGCTGTCAGTTATGTGATGGCTACTGTTACAATGGTGGCACGTGCCAGCTGGACCCTGAGACAAATGTACCTGTATGCCTGTGAGTATTTTATAACTTTGTGGGCATGTTATGATAGGACTTTGTGTGTACATGGACTCCTTGTTCTATTGCTCTCCTTTCTTGGGGTAATATATTTTAAATGAGTGTGTCATTGACATCTCTGATCAAGTGTTGTCCCTCATTAGCTCACGTGCTACAAAATCTCCTTCATCAATTTCCTAATGATTTCATGAGTAAGAGCTCATTCAATTCTTAGCATCATACCATTTCAGACATTCATAGACCTTTGAACTTGGAATTGCCTGGGAAAATTGTTCTAATTTCATTGACCTTATTCAGATATGTGAAGCCCAGAGATAATCATCTTTTATGGACCCCTTGGTACTTACGGCCATCTTTTTAAAAGAGAACTTGTATTATCTTTCCAAATGTATAATGCTATTTGATGTTCGTATCAGGCTTAGACTGTTGTGTTATGTAAACCTGTTAAGATCCTGCCTCCTCTGGAACACATTAACTTGAGTCTGGGTTTCTAAACACTTAGGAAAAATACTGGATATTCTTAGTACTCCCCCAAAAATGTGAAATTTAGTATTTTCTCCCTCTCAATTATCTGATTGTCCAGAGCAGACAATTTGAAATAAAGTTATTCAGCATATGTGGTCACTGTTTTGAGTTTTGTTTCATCACTGTTTGACCAAAAGGATAATGTGCACATATAATCCACGTCTGCATCCCCTTTCTCACCCTGTCAGAGTAGCATGTGATGAATGTGTTTGAGAGAGAAGTGAGCATTCCTGGGAAGCTTTTCATTCAAATGTTGCTATCTCTGTATAAAATAAATTTGAAACATATTTGCCAAAAAAAAAAAGTCAGACGCTTTATTTAGCTGTATTTTACTGAAATTCTGCAGATGCTCTGTGGGGTTTAAAAGTCAGCGCTGTGACCAGAAAGAGAACCCTTGTGATCACTACTGTCAGAATGAGGGGATTTGCACTTTAACTGCGTTTAATGAGCCGAGATGCAAGTAGGT
Source organism: Avahi laniger (assembly GCA_963575035.1). Taxonomy (NCBI): domain Eukaryota; kingdom Metazoa; phylum Chordata; class Mammalia; order Primates; family Indriidae; genus Avahi; species Avahi laniger. Next base: position 84,309 of record CAUYSK010049923.1, on the reverse strand, counting down.
TTAACCTTCCACTTACTGCTGCGCTTCGTGTGACATCATTTCAGGCCACAGTTCATTGGTTTAAATCACGAACATCCACATGCATTTCACAGTGTATGCTTAATCTCAGGGCTCATCTGTGTCATACACACGTAACCTTTGCTTCGCTCACCGGCAAGTGTGTGCACCGCAGACTGCTAGAGTGTCTAGAAATATAACAGCGGCGATGAAAAAGCTCATAGATCTGTCTAATAAAAATACATTTACTGGAATAGTAGCTTTTGCTTAGAGAAGTACAGAAGCAGATGTTTTAAGACTGTATTACTGCATACTATATTTAGAATGGTGATTTTTATTTAGTAACTGATTTTCCATTTCAATCGCTGATGAAGTGCTACATTATTTTGTTTCCCAAAATTTTACTGAGAACGGCCTTTCTTTACAGATGAAATAAGTACATGCTAAAACATTTCCAAAACCTTTTTCCTTAATAGTTTAAGTCATTTATTCTTGATTCAATTTGTGGTGTTTTGAATTTCCATGCAAAGTAAATTCATATTTCCTCTGAGAAATTTCCAAGATCACGTTTGGGGTAACTATCAGCATTCATAACCATGGAAATTGTTTCTCCATTGTGCATTTGAGCTTTAGAGATGGATCATATCTGGCATCCTCCTTAATACCTAATGTCGTAATCAGCAGCCCTGATTGGAACCTAATAATAGCCATACTGGTGAGAGACTCAGAGTACGAGACTAAAGCACAATTGTATCGAAATTCAGATATTTTATTACCCAGATACTACAATTTTGTTAATAATGAGTTGCACAGAGTTGAGGCAGAAGCTAGAGCTGAATGAGCTTGGTTGTGAAGGTGGCATTTGTTGGCATGTAGAAGAAAGCTGTGGAGATCAGCTGCAGACACCTCCCATGAAAAGTTTTGGCAACGCTTCAAGTGAAAAGTGACATGGGTGTGAACCCTGGCATTGTAACTGGAGGGAAAACTAGAGAGAACAAAATGTTCACTGATGTCTCGGGATTAATACATCCAGGGTTATCTTTGGCCAAAAATTGATCTAGGTACTCACTTTAGTTCAGTTTTAGAACAACAGTAATGCCTGCTCTGGGGCCCAGTCTTCATTTGTCCTGCTCCTGTCTCACTCTCTGGGCAAAATACGACATTGCGAGCCCACCTCGCCTTCTCCACAGGAATAGGTCTCAGAATGACTTCCTGCCAGAGAATCCCCCTTTGTTACCAGAATAAAAATCTCTAATGGGCAGCCCACAGATAGCAGTCCGCTTTTCACTCTTACCAAGTATGATCAAATTCATAAGATTTTAAAATGATAATTGGCCTGATAAACCCAGCCAGGAAATATATGTTAATTGGAGGGGTTTAGAGGAAACATCTTCTACTCTTGCGTACCTGTGTCTCTATCTCTATCTGCATTTGGCATTATAGATATCTTGTCTGTACTTGGTTTTATGTGCTCCAAAATCTATTCTGACAGTGAGGGTAATAAATACACAGTTAGCCCTCTGCATCTGTAGTTTCCGCATTCATGGATTCAACCAACCAAGGATCAAAAATATTCAAAAAAGAAAATTGTGTCTGTACTGAACATATACATACTTTTTCTTGCCAGTATTTTCTAAGTAATATAGCATAACAACTATTTAGATAGCATTTACATTGTTTTAGGTATTATAAGTAATATAGAGATGATTTAAAGTATATGGGAAGATGTGTGTAGGTTATATGCAAATACTGTGCCGTGTTATATTAGGTACTTGAGCATTAAGAATTTTAATATCCAAGGGAGGTTCTAGAACCAATCCCCTATGGATATCTAGGGACAACAGTACCGCATTCCTCAAACACTTAAGCTGTATAAGAAGCATAGAAGAATTATGTTTTGTTACCATTTATTTATTCATTTACCAAATATTTATCGATAATTACTGATAAGTAATACCCTGTGTAAATCTGAGAGAGAAATAGTAACAGCTAAAACTAACTTAGCAAAGATCTGTGCCAAACACTATGTTAAATACTTTACACATTTTACATGTAAAGTTAGACTATTACATAATATTAATAATAATTTTTATTATTATCTAAGGTCACGCACTAGGAGGTGTTGGATGTCCGATACTCAGATCATGCCTTTTGGATCCTAAAGTCCATGCCCTGGTTATAACTCTTATGTTGTACTGTTCTCTTTATGCTGTAATAATCTCAATGTGGATTTTACATTTGAAAAACTCAAAATTCATTTTGGATAGAAGAATGGCTTTTAAAAAATTTAAAATACTATCTGATAATTGTTGTAATAGAAATATGACCAAAGTGCTGTGGGGAAAAGAATTGAATAGAGATCAATGAATGATTCCTAGTGGATGAGTGGAAGGCTTTATGAAGCCTGTACATGTTCACAGTATTTTGGAAAAAATAATTTGTAATTTTACAGGGGAGAATGGTTAAAAATCTTTTTGGAAAAAGGGAATAGCACAATCAAGGCAAATAGGTCTAAAAATAAAAGATGAAGGTTATTGAGAATAGAAAACAGGCTACGTGGCACAACTGGAAAAGAGAAGACTAAAGATATCTTGGGGTTAGTTTATTAGATACGTTTTATGACATGACACAAGAGTTAGTTTACGAAAAGAAGATTAGAGGATTAAGTTTGGAATTCAAGGAAATACCAGTGTTTTGATACCGTGTGAAAGAGGAATCAACATAATTAAATGAGAAGAAATATAAGTTGGGGAAGATTTATCGAAGAGTAGATTTCTTGCAAGTCAAAAGAGTAAAATGTCAAAGAATATCAATTCCAGACAATTTAGAAAGGATAAGCATTATAAATGGTTTATTGGATTTTACAACTAAGTGGCTATTATGAAAGATGTTTTGAAAGCCCTATAGAGACAGAAACCAAACTACAGTTGTTTAATTAAAAAGTGAGAAAGTAGAGAAAAATGAAGATTGCTATCCGAATGTTTGGCTATGGATTAAATGAAGGATAACAATAAGTACGATCTAGAGGAAAACAGTTTTATAACAAAGAAGACTAACGTACTCAAGAGGGCTGTTTTTCACTATTTATTAAAGGCCCAGTGTTAGGAAATGTGACTGATAGAGAGATGATTCAGACAGATTTTCATGTTCACGTTTCTTAGATTTGAAAGTTCTAGAATATGGAAAATTATCTTAGTTTTTTCTGGGATATTTATAGATCATATGGTACTAAACTGTAAATAAGTGTAAGTAAAATTTAATATAAAGTATCTATGATCATTGCAATACAAAATAGTCTAGGTAAGGGAATATTAAGCCTGCAGCATATCTTTCTAGTGGAACATTCTTTTCACCAGGGGGGATTTTTGGAAACATGGGTTTCAGCCACAGATTTCAATTGGTACTTGTTATGTATCTGTAATGAAAAGTTGTATGTACTATTTCATCTAAAAGCCTTTACAGGAAGCAGAAATTGCTTTAAGAGATATGATATAGTGCTTGCTTTAGTTTTGTTGGTAGTACATTTTTCTTCTCTTCATGGAGCGAAAAACTATTTGAATTGTGCAAAACTTATACACACTTGGAATGTCTCGAAAGTATTCAGATCTGTGAAGGTGACAGTTTTTACATCATAGAAATTTTATTACTGTATCCTTCAATTTACGGAGTAGATTTGTTCTTTGAGAGTTTTCATTTTTGTCTCTTGATGGTCATTTTCACTTATTACTATGTCTGAAAGAAAAAGAAAACTCCAAACAGAAGCCTAGAAAAAAGAATAAAATCTAGGGTTTTATTTTTTTCCCCACATTTATTTGGAGGGAGTTTTAACATTTATTTAAGTAGGTATATTGAATAATATTAAAACCATATTTCTGAAAAATCTAACATTCATTTTGACAATGTTTGTACTGTTGTTGCATTGTATGTTATAGAAGTTATTAATTTTGTGAAGAATCATTAAAATCAAAAGCAAATTGAGTATGCCTTCCTACCTTCTAAGATTTCTCCCTAGGGTTAGACTTTCATTTATACTGAATTTAAGTTTCTTTGTAATGTAGACCTACCTCCCCAGCATTATTTCCCAGCAATACCCACAATACATTTCACCTTCTAATAATAAAGAGGTGTTTGTAGCTACCCTGCCTCGCCTACCACTACTACCATAGTAACAGGGACACAGGCATGTACATGCAGAGCCTCACAGCGTAAATGCACCACCATTCCACACATAGATGTCTTTGCTCAAACAGCTCACTAAACCCAAATGCTGCTCCTACATTATTTCTAGATACTCTTACTAGCCCATTAGTCTCAACTCAGCTATCATCTCTTTATGTGTGGCACATGGCAAGTGAACAGTAAATGTTGGCTGAATTGGACTTCAGTTTTTCAAAAGGAAGAAATCAAATTTTAAAAGAAAATAATATATACATGCGAATTTTTCTTTTAGTCATATTATGGACTGAATTGTGCCTTCCTATCCTCAAATTCATATGTTAAAGCCCTAATACATTCAGATAGACTTTGGTAGAGAATCCAAATACAGAATGAGACTGTATTTGGAGGTAGGATCTTTAGATATGATTGAGTTACCAATGAGGGTTATTTTTGGAGGGGGGCCCAATCCAATCTGACTGTATCCTTATAAGAAGGGAGATAAGAAGAAAAAGAGAAAGAAGCAGGAGACACATCGCGGGCCAGAGAGATGACCGTGTTAATACTGTGAAGTCAGCTATCTGCAAGCCAAGGACATAGACCTTAAAAGAAACCAAATCTGCCCACCTTGATCTCAGACTTCTAGCCTGTGAGAAAATAAATTTCAGTTGCCTAAGCCTTCCAGTCTGTAGCATTTTGTTATGGCAGCTGTGGCAAACTCATACAGATTTTGGAACCAGGGTGGATTAATTCTATAATAAATGCCTAAAAATATGGAAGTGACTCTGGAACTGGGTAATAGGGAGAGGATGGCAGAGTTTTGAGGTACATGTTAGAAAAAAGCCCAGATTGCCTTGAAGAGATTATTGGCAGAAATATGGATGTTACAGCTGCTTCCGTTGAGGTCTCAGATGGCAATGAGGCATGTGTTACTGAAAACTAGAGGAAAGGTGGTGCTTGTTATAAAGTGATAAAGAACTTTGCTGAATGGTGTTCCAGTGCTTTGTGGAAGGCAGAACTTACAAGTGATTAACTTGATATTTCGCTGAGATTTCTAAGCAAAATGTCGAAGGCCTGGTCTGCTCTCTCCTTGCTGCTCATATTAAAATGTGAAAGGAGAGAAATAGATGGAAGGAATTGTTAAGCAAAACTGAAGATTTAGAAAATTCTTAGCCTATCCAAGGCTAAAAATGATGAAAAACATGTTCTGGAGTGGACATCGAGGGAGTGGCTGGATAATCATTTGATATAAAGGAGAATGGGTGTAGCTCATGGTTCCAGTCAACCATCTCGGCATAAGTGCTGCCAGTTTGTACCGAAGGAGACAGAGACAGCACAGAATGAAGGAAGGCTGCTGGACTTTTGGTGCATCACCATGTGCATTTTGGGTGGAAAAGCCACTGGTGACCACTCTTTTAAGAGCAAAATATCTTCATCAGGATTCCCACGCTTCCATAGCTTCCTTTTGGTTATATATTCTCAGAAACACAGTAACTCATCTTTCGGACCCTTACCACGGAAGACTAGGGAGATACTGAAATGTGCTAACAGGCTGGGTGCAGTGGCTCACGCCTATCATCCCAGTACTTTGGGAGGTCAAGGCAGGAGGATCACTTGAGGCCAGGAATTTGAGACCAGCCTGGACAACATAATGAGACCCTGTCTCTACAAAAAAATTTGAAAAATATCCGGGGGTGGTGGCACACACCTATAATCCCAACTACTTGGGAAGCTGAGGCAAGAGGGTCATTTCAGCCCAGGAATTGGAGGTTTTAGTGAACTGTGATCAGACCACTGAACTTCATCCTGGGTGACAGAACAAGACCCTGTCTCTAAAAAACAACCCCAAAAAATTAAAAAAAAAAATTAATGTACTAAAAATACTTCTCCTGGGCTTATATCACCAGTGCTTGAGTGTTTATGAATGAATGTAGCAGAGGATAGTGAGGAAGTGAGGAATTCTTCCTTTTAGAATTCTTCCTCCTGTTTTCTGAATTTTGAATGCAGATTTAAATCCTTATTCTGCTCAGTCCTGTCTCCTGTATTGACAGCACTGGAGGGATCCACTGTTGTCTAGTATCTTCACTCAAAAAGGTGGAACACACAGTAAAGAAGTTCTGTTGGGTCCACAACTAGATACACTAAGCGGAAAGAACACAGGTTTCAGAGTCAGACTTATCTGGATTCACGTACTTGTTCCTCCAACTACTATGGGTGTGGCCTATTAGCCTCCATAAAACTTTAGTTTCTTTTTCTTTAAGATGATGATTCTAGTATGTACATATAAAAACCTCCATAGGAAAGAAAGACAGATAAGATTGGTCTGAAAACCTGTGTTTAGTGCCACTAGGTCCTTTATTTCTGCTTGGCTTTGACCATGATTTTAACTAGGTTTTATTTTTAAATATTGGTGGTGTAACACTTTGATTTATGGTTTTATTTTAGGTAAATTGCTGAAGTTTTCTTGGGTATCCCAAATTCTAGCTTCTGTTTTTTACAAGCAGCTGTTGGCTGGGATTTTAGCATTGTAGTAAAGAACAGCAAAGATTTGAAAATCCATATTTTTGTACATACTTTGTGTTTTTTAATCTGATTTCTCTTCATAATATTAATTCCTTTGAGAAATTACTCAGGGTTCTCAATGCACCTGAAGATACCTAATTCAACACTTCGTTCATTCAGATAGACTTTGGTAGAGAATGACTGAAAGCATTGTTTCTTAGACAAGGATAAAATAACTCCTCAAAGCTAATGTGAAATACATTTTCTTCATTTTATTATTTTATTTGACCACAGATATTTATTTTAGAAATAAAAATTATTAATCCTGATAATTTTTAATATATGATCATTTCCTACTAATATCCATTGTCATTTTGGTTTCTGTTCAGAGTTTCTTTATACAGATGTACATTTGCAGAGTGTTATATATTAATAGTTAAAACGAGATCATATGATACATACTATTTTATGTTTACTTACCCACAATACATTGTAAACATCCCTGCATGTTAACGTGTACTCTTCAATGCTTTTCATCTTAATGGTTACACATTGTTCCGTTGCCTGGTTATCCATACTATATTTAACCAACCCTATAGAATTCAATAATTAGGCAAGATTGTTTATTTACTTACTTATTTATTTATTTATTTCTTACTCTGTTTTTCTTAGGGTAAAACCTTCTGTACACAAATACCTGTGTATTCATCTCATTAGTTTTCTAGGATTAACACTTAGAAGTGGAAATATTGGGTCTAAAGTTATAGACTTTAAGAATCAAATTAGCTGTCTCTTTGGAGAAGTTATGCTCTCTGTCACATTTTCCTTGTCTATAAAGTAATGAATTTGAACTAATTGTTCACTAATGCACTACAAAACTTTAAGGTACAATGTATTTAAGTGTGGTTTCTATTAATATTTGGATTTTGTCTAGAAATTGATATAAATTACATCAGAATCTCAGTGCCAGATACAAATTCTTCTAAAATATCTACGAAAATACTGAAAAGACAAAGATCCCTTTAGCAGCAAAAATAAAGAGTAGCAGAAAACCTGTTGTTAACTCTCTGGGCAACTGAGGAGCTAATCGTAAATTTCTTGGATCACAAATAAATGTTTCTGTTTATTTTTTCTGTATGATTTTACAGTTTATTTCTCTGATACATCAAAATAATATATTAGCATATATCTAGGCATATAAGTAGCCTACTTATGCCTAACTTCAGAAGGAATAATAATCCTTTTGTATTATGAATTCCAAGGCTCATAGATCCACAGTCTGTAAGAACGAGAATCTCAGGTATCTGTCCCTTGATTCCTTCATACATCGCCTTTTGAGATAAAAAAAAAAAAATACTGCCAATCTTTTCTTCCCATATTCATTCATCAACAAAGATTTATTGAGCATCTACTATATATATCAGATACTATCTTAGGCACTAGAAGATGTATCAATGAACAAAACAGACACAAATATTCACTTTGCAGATGTCTAAGAGAGAGGGGATAGAAAAGAAAGAAAATAAATGTGTAAAATATTTAAGTGTGTTAGTAGTGTTAAGTGCTGTTATATGTTAAGATAAAAACAGAACAGAGAAGAGGGATATAGAATTTTGAGGAGAGGTTTAAAATATATAGTTAGGTGGCCAGTTAAATAGTGATATTTGAGTCAAGATCTTAAGGAAAAGTGAGCATGGGCCATAAGGCTGTACAGGGAAAGAGATTCTAGTCAAAGAAATAAAAAAATAAATAACATAAATACAAAAGTAAGAATAATAATCACATAGTTTTGACTAAAAATATAATATATAAAGTATATAATCTAATTTCATAAAAAGTATATACATACAACACATATTAATATATGCAAACACACATATAATGACATATACATATGTCTTTTTATGATACACATGTACATACACACTGAAAAGAATTAAAGAAAACACATCAAAATGATAACAATGGATGGATATCTGTTATTGATGGAATTTGGGTAATATTTTATTTTTCAAAGATAATTTTTCATATAATTCATATTCTGTTTTAAAAATTGAAGAAAAAACCAAGTTTTTACTTGAACTGTTTGAAAAGGGAGAAGTAAAAAGATCTAACTCTAATATTATATTGCTCCTAAAATCATATCAATTCAGGCACTCACTGTTTTGAAAATGGCAGTATGGCAAAACTCCAGGACACTTCTTATAATGTATATCATTGCTTCTTGCCCATAGCAGGAACAATTCTCCATGTGGTCAAAAACGAGAGAGCACTGTTAGTTTTTTATGTTTTACTTCTTCATTTGAAACAAATGAAGCTAAAAACAACTCGCTGTGAGCATTTTCCCTACAAGTTTTTTTTTTTTGTTAGATTTATTATATATGGGCATCTGATTTTTGTTTATCCTTTTTTGGAAAATGGTTCTGCACAAAATTATCTTTTTTCTCTCATCATTAGTGTGTGTGTGTGTGTGTGTGTGTGTGGTTGTGTGTGTGTGCGCTTGTGTGTGTGCGCGTGCATGTGTTGTTACAGTTCTCATATTGTTCTATGATATCCATATTTTATGGCTACAATTGACCTCTCATCTATGTGTGGCCTTTGGACATAAAACATATTTCCATGAAATTGACCTGGGATGCTGCCTTTTCTATTCTATGGCCTCTTTAAATTTGGATAGCTATTGCTCTTCAACAGGCTATAAATTCCTTTAAGTAAGAAGTTGTCTGATTTATCTATTTTATCCCAACAGCTAGCATGCATTCTCCATGTAACATGTGCTTAATTAAAGTTGTTAAAAAGCTAATGTCTTGGTGCCTGTATTGTATTATGATATATGGAAGCCTATGATATAACAATTATTCTATCATCATTGTAATAGCACATCTTTCTTCATTAATAAATTCTCAAAGACCGAAGAGTCAGAAAATAAGAGAAAAATTATCTATTTTACCACGACTTTTGGTCTGCTTGTCTCATTTCTAAAACTACTGTATGATGTTTCCTGAATGCTACGGAACTCACATGAAATATCTAAATAAAAAACAAAAGAGGCTTAATACAGCATGTTATTAGGAATACTTAATTGGATTAATTTTGCTCTCTCTTCCCCTTACCTTTTGTTTGTTGTCTGCTTTTTATTTTTTCTTTGAGATTCTCTCTCAAAAATGGGTAGGGAATAAGAGGAAAGTCAGGTATTAGCACCTGCCCTTGAGAGCCTCTGAGTCCACCTGAGGGATGAGATGAGGCAAGAAGGAATATGACAGGTGCTTTGGGCATTTGAGTTGTGTAAGATGAATGGTGCTTGTGGAGGGATATCAGACAATAATATTAATAATTATTAATATTAATTATGATAATAACTCTCACAAAATTGGCATGCTAAGATAGGAGTTTCAAATTCATCCTATGAGCAGTAGGGGAACATTGGTACCATGTAAAATATTAAGTGTCACAATCATGTGTATGTTTCAGAAAGGTCTTAACGACATGGTGATCTGTTAGAAAAGTAGCCCCTAGGTTTGGAAAAGTCGATTTTATAATGACTCCCAATTTGCAATAGAAAGGACAATAAAGATTTTCAGTTAAAAAATGCCTAGTGGGTTTATTAATAAACAGAGTACAAAGAAAGAGTATAGAGGACCTTGTATCTCAGGATTGTAGTTTGTTTTGTTTGTTCACTTTTTCTTCTCTGTGCCTCTTCTCTCATCTTAATGTGGAAATGCTAATAGCATCTATCCCCTAAGATTGTTTTGAGGATTAAAAATGTCTTCAACATGATAAACACTTAACAAAAAAAGTAAAATCTTAAAGCCATTGTAATAGACTAGACAGAAAATAATCAAAAATTGGTATAATTTGAGTTGCTAGGAATCCAAAGATGAAAAATAAGTTGAGGTTTTATAAAAAGTGCGTGTTACTAAAAATAAGCAAAATCTGGCATCAACAAAAGGTTAATAGTGCGAAGACAGTGACAGTAACGGCGATTGGGAAGGGAACTGCAATAAAGGCAGCTCAAGTACTATCGAGGGTGTCCGTCCTCAATTATCTTACAAAATATGAGTGGAAACTAGCTTTATAAACATTTTTGAAATGAATTTTTTAAAACGCAAAAGGATGCAAAGTGAATATGTAAGTACCAAAGGGACATCCATTTAGAGAGTGATCTGAATTAAGCACTTTGTCATTTTCTTCAGTTTTGTGATTGTTCCAATCTAATTATTTTATTAAAAGTTCAGCATTATTTTCCAAGTCCTTAGAGTGAGAAGTACACGAGGAAATTCACAGGTACTAGAGAAGCTTTTGTTGAGGCTTTTGGGAGGAAGATAATGAGTTCTCTTTCTGTCACAAATTTTTAAAAGGTGGGAATTATTCCTCTATATTATGATGGCTAATTAAGGTTTTAGTTTCTCAAAATATTGGCTTTGCAAAAAGGAGACTGCACAATTTGTTCACTGGTCCTCCTGTCAGCCTGCATCGTACTCCTCCGTGTGGACCAGTGACCTTGTAGCTCCATAGAGATTATTTGAGACGAGCCCAAGGAAGTTGTCCACATTTCAAGAGTCAGGTCATTGCATGTCGCTGATTTGCTTTCTGCCCCTTGGCATATTTTCAAAGCACAAAATAAAAATGTGCATGTATTATGAAGCAGTAAAGGCCAAGACAACTTGTCACATCAATACCTATCCTTTATCATCCCAGGTATAAGGTTGTAGCCTGTTCTAGCTTTCGCCATGCAACTCAGGCCATGGGGAAGAAAACAACACAGGTATAATTTTCTGTGCAATTTAAACTTTGATTTGTGCTTTGAGAGTACAAGTGACACTGCTTAATAAGGAATAATTATTACATAGTTGTATACTGGGCAGATATTGGCATGTAGCTTTGATGTGGTCATGTTATTTTTCTTGATTTTCGGGACATATTCTTGGCATTTAATATAATCGGTCAGTCAGAATAACCAAAGAAAGAAAACATAACACACTATATATTATTTTTGTTTGTGTAACTGTTGCCACTTTAACAATTTAAATGCTTTTGTCTCTGTTAGCCTGCTTTCCTTAGATTTTTACAGCTATAACAAACAACCTCAAAGTTTAGATGCTTATAGCAAAAAAGATTTATTTCTTGTTCATGTTCCATGCTTGAACAAGTCAATAAAATTATATTAATTAACCTCCAACCCAGCACTTGATCCCAAATGAACCCTATACAATTCCCAAATGAGGATTAGACTCATATGCTTACCAGTTGCTTTAGTTTATAAATTTAAACAAATTAAATATTGCTTATATTACCATCATTTAGGGAAATAATTTATTTCTTGTTTTCTATACTAGGATAGTAGCAGAAAGAGACATCATGTTAAAGGAATAGAGAAACTAAGGCTTAACATTTTTTCATTGGGAATACAAGTCAGAAATTATAATTATATTGATATTGGTATGCCATATGCAATCTTTAAATTTAACATTTATAATATTGTTTATCATTTGAATCAAACTATTTTGATGCAAATTTTATATATATTATATTTCTCAAGAAACCTGGAACTATTATTATTATTATTATTTTTTTGCTTTGGAGAAGTTTAATTTGCCTTGGTAAAAAGAAAAAAGGAAAAGAAGAAGGAAGAAAAAGAAAGACTTGAGGTAGTGAAAGAAAACCACATAAAATAGAAAGGAAAAAATATAAATTAGAATAGGAAGTAGATTTAAGGGGAAAATAAAGGTTAAAACACAAGAGGCTAAATCTGTGGTAAAGTGTGACAAAAGCAGGAAGTGTTGCTCTGCCCGGTAATAAGAACTGAGAAACCGGAAGTGGGGTGAATTGCCTGAAGATAGATCCTTTGTGAGAAGCAGAGCCTAGGTTTCAACTCAGGCCTGTCTAATTTCAAAACTCACACATGCTGTTTGTCACCCATCCCAGCACTTAAATTTCAAGCAATCATTTAAATTAATTGATAGAATTAAATTACATTTAATTGTATATTTATTGTTTTTTTATATAAAACTGATTTCCATATTAAATTACCCATCAGGCAAATACCTTTAGAACAGACTTTTTGTCACAGAAAGGAAATAACATTTTCTTAGTTTGTTACATCCTGGGACAAGAAATGAATGGCACAAAATTTACATCATTGAATGAATAAAATTTATATATGCCCAAGTTGCTAGAACGTAATCAAACTAATTTTACAAATGAAAGAATTAATGAATGAAAGAATGAAAGAAAGAAGAAACAAAATTTTAAAAAACTAGTTTACACTGGTTCTTATATCTGAAATATTTCACATAATATATTAACATTTCTTTGAATGAGCAATGACTGGTAATCACCTGAAAGCATGTTCTTATAAATGGTGCTATACATTCTGCACACAATAGGGTACGCACATGTATATTGCACTTCTAGATATGAACGTGTATTCATATGTGTTCAACTATGTTCCTCCATGCCTTCATGCATCCATTGATTCATTTTGTCAAAAGGAAACATATTGAACAAACAAATTTATCTATTGACTGTATATCAGATATTGTTCAAGAAATGAGTGAATAAAAAGATGAATACTACATCATTTCTACCTTTTAGTAAATTACAGTCTAGCATAGTCATAGGTAAATGCATATTTAGATATTTATGAGTGTATATATAAGCAGAGACATGTAAAAGTAGAATATAGCATATTTTTGATTGAATGTTGATCAAATATATAAAGACATTTATAATTGATGCCAGTAGCAGTTTTCTCTGTTATGTAAAATACCACTGTAGTATTTTATAGCATTTTAGATTTATTGAAGACATTTGTCTCTACTTCCTGAACCAATTTTTAGAGCATTGCCTGCTTAAACCTTCTCACCTTGAGTCTAGGAAAAGTAATCAAACACTAGGATTAGGAAAGATATGTGTGTGATATAGGCATCTTTTGTCACAAGCTTTCAGATGTTTCTGTCTGCAACATGTTCTTATAAATATTAAACAAATCTGGTGAGAATTTTGTAACTAGTTAACATTTATGCTGGATAGACAAATTTGTTAATTCATACTGAAGCTTGATTTTAACAAATCTTTCTCATTTTATCTCAGTCTTTTTTTTTTTAATTGCTTCTTTTATTTTTAAACAATTACAATTTAAAAAAAAAAGTTTTGAAAGTGAGTGCCCTAGATTTTGAGGAAGCCTGAATGGTAGTATTGGGTAGTTGAAGCTGATGCTAATACAAGGTCCCTTTATCAATTACAAATTGTTTGGTTTTGGAAAGCTTTGGTGTTATTACACTTTTCGGTGGAGATGCAAGGATAATTAAGAAAACTTGAAAACTAGAACAAGGGCTATGCTGAGAAACCAGAAAGAAGATAGTCATTTGTATATCTAATTCATTTCCTAATGATTCAGACTATAAATTAAACAAATGGCTAGCATCAGTATTTCTATACATGAGTGCTGCACCTAAAAATAAATTGAATATTTCTAGAGTATAAGAGTTAGATATTGCACTAATAAAGTCATTCACATACTCAAAACCTTTTAATAACAACTTCTGATGTCTTACTATTGCCCCAGATTTGTACAGGATGCATATATCTTGAACAGTACTTAATTACAATATACTTAAGAGATATTGCGATTGGATGGCTACGCCAGGTATTCCCATTACAGTTTCAGGTCTCATTACCCTGCATACACCTCAGAGACCCTAAGAATTAGGAAAGACCTTCATCGCGTTTTTATAGATAATTTCTTTATTGTTTATTCTTACTCTATGCTAAAACATAAAATATTCAGATAGCAAGCTAGGTGCTTTATCTGTGTGGTATTAAGTACTGAGATTTCTCCTCATGGCTTTGTATGTTTTTAAACCGATTTTGAAATTGGCTTTCATCTTGAAAGCTTCCACTGGTATTGCATACATTCGAATTTTCTTCCTACCTTTAGCTGTAGAATTGTAACCACTGTTTCTAATGTAATAGCCTTCTTTTATGTCTTCAATTACATCCACATAATACTGAATACTAATTTTATGATTATTTCTTTTCCTTTTCAGTCCATATGTGTAATATGTTCAGTTAAGTAGAAATAGTCTACTCACTCTAAAAAATATCTATGCCTCTCTGATCAGCTTTCGGTAAAATTTCCTGGGGAATATCTAGATGGTAAAGTGTTCCATTCCTAGACATTTCATATTTTTAAAATTTATTCAGTCATCATTTAACACTTCAGTGGCCATTTATGCTCAAGCAGGATTGCACAGAATTTCATGTTTAAACATTTTTAACTTAAAGCACCCAAATGTAACAATCTTCTTTTTCTGGTTAAGTTATTGGTAAACTAAATTTCAACTTTTCTATTTATCCTGAATCCTTAAAATACATAAGTTTAAATAATACATTTTATTAATTTTATTTTCTTCATGGCTACCTCTTCAATTGAAACTTCTCATTAATTTTTATGCTTTCCAAAAGTAATTTTTGGTTAATAAGATTGCAAGGTACATTTTCTCCTTTGCAGGGAACTCTCCTGTTTAATAATGAAAAGGGAGAGGTGCTAGATGGACCTTTTCTGTCATACTCTGAAGTGTTGACCCATCAGGGGACTGGTGGGTCAACTGAAAGCCTTTAGAACAGGTGTTCCGTTTTGACCCATTCCCCTGTGATTTCCTTAGTTCAAGTCAGTGCTAGATAATCTTTGTGTAGATTAGAGGGTTGTTCCCCAGCTCGTTGTTGAAAAGTCAAGTTGGGGGTTGGATGTGATGCTCTCCATGGTGGCTAGAGTGGAAGATTGCTCTGCTGGGTGTCACCAAGTGGAGGTGACATTGGCAGTTGGGTGATTCTATTTAGGTAGAGGTTGTGGATGACCAGGTTGTGGGCATTTGCATGAACCAGGTCCAGTAGTGATGGCTGCTCAGGGCTGGTGGATCCTGGGTGAAAAGTTAGAGCTGGGTGAGGTTCTGCCAGTCCAAGGGTCAGTAGTGGAAACTCAGGTTGGGGTCTTGGCACCGTGGCACAATTCTGGTATCTCGCGGGTGGTATCACAGGTCTGGCAGAGTCCCTGGAGCTACAAGCGCAGAGCCTTGGGCTCTGGCACAGCGAGAGCTTCTGAGCTGGATCTGGAGATTACATGGGCAGAGCCACACAGATATCTGGGCTGTTCCATCAGCATGGAGACTGCTGATGCCGGTCACAGAGGCAGGGATTTATCTCAGTGTCCCAGGGACTGCAGAGGTGGGCTGGGGCTGCTGTGAAGCTGAGGTTCTCCTCCACATTGCCTAGGTCCCACTGATGTAGTTGCCCAAGGCTTCTCAGGTGGCGCCTGTGGTCTCTGATACTTCTCTGGTCAGATCCTAATGGTCAGGGATTGGGGGGGCAGAGTGCTCAACTCCCAATCACAGGACGTGGCACAGGGGAGCATCTGTTCTGAATATTTTGACTTTGTAATTAAGCAACTGGTACTTTCCTGGGCATGAAAAAATAAGAAAAAATTTTTTTCCTACTTCTGCATTGAATTAAAAGAATCACGGAATTGTCATCTAAAACAATGATAAAATAATAACTCCACATTCTATTTCTACCATTTCTTAGTTGTGATTCTTTAGGCAGATTATTTGAACACGGATGTCCTCATTTCATACAGTGGATAATTTCTATTCATAAGGTTATGATAGAATTTGAATACAAGTATATTTTTTATGACAGTACCTATCCTAGGATCTGTCACAAAGTTTTGCAAATTTTAATCGAACGTTATACAAAATTTTAGGTAAAAGTTGTGGCAGAAATTTGTGAAGCGTGTTATAAAAATTAAGAATCCTTATGCATACGTTAAGTAGTTTTATCTAAGAAGACTGGGAAGCTATAATAGGTGAAAAATAATTTTAAGGAAAAATCAAGCAAAGCAGTGAATAAATAGCTAAGTACATGTCCCAAAATGCTATTGTCTGTAAGGAAAGGGGGCATAGAAGGTGCTGGAGGCTATATAAAGTGTAGAGCTTTCAAGTGAGGAATATTATGTAAATATAGCCATATTCTCAATATCAAAAGAGTGAAATTTGGAGAATTAATCAGAAGAAATGCATTTTACATGTAATTTTTACTTTTTCTAATTTTCTTCATCAAATTAAAATACTTTTGCATAAATCTGATACATAACATATAATCACATTTTTATTTATTATTGAATGAGATTTTAGGAGCACTGAGACATGCATGACACCATGCACAATTTTTCCAAGGCTTCTTTAATCCTGTTGTGCCATTATCTTTCCTGTATGGTGAAAGAAAAGGTTATATTAAAAGATTTTTCTTTCTGAATGCTTCCATCATCATGTTTAATAAGGGCAGCCTTGCACATATATATAAGAGAAGAAATCCAATTTCAAGTTGTTTTAAGGTTCACCTTTGAATTTCACTGTGGTCAGAAAAGTCCATGACCTTTAAATTTGATGAAAAGTGGGAGCAGTTATTAATCTCATTATTTTATTTTGAAGTCCTCCCAAAGTGGGTGACTCTAGACCACACTTTTGCAAAATGACAGGAGTAGTTCATATAAATTGATCATTGTTACAGTGAAAGATAATACCTAAAAATTGTAATATACCTTCAATGTTTTATATCTGATTTTAATTCTCTGTGTAATAATCACTCTACTACTTCAGAACTATCATTATTTTTGACAATTTAATCATATATCTTATAGCTGTGCTATTAAATGTAATAACTTCTATTTTAAAGATTTTATTTTTCCTGTTATAAATGCAGAACTTATTTTGATATTCCAAAGTGTTTATTGTGCTTCCTAGTAATATCTGTATACTATTACCTTTTTACAAGGAGATTCCCCTATGCTACAGAAAATGATAATTGAAACAAAAAATATTGTAGCTATACAATCATTGCACACACTGTTAAGGGACAGGATGAATTTGCTAACCATGTGTTTCATATAGCA
The DNA here is from genome assembly GCA_963575035.1 of Avahi laniger. Taxonomy (NCBI): domain Eukaryota; kingdom Metazoa; phylum Chordata; class Mammalia; order Primates; family Indriidae; genus Avahi; species Avahi laniger. The sequence continues at coordinate 66,707 of CAUYSK010049923.1, read as the reverse complement.
ACATTCAGATGAGAAACAATTACAAAAAAATAAATAAATAAATAAACTCACTCACGGACTATGTAAAAACTTCTACTTAGGTTATTTAATCTTTGAAGTAATCATTCTTGACCTGTAATAACAAAGAAATGAGTAAATAACATTTGGGATAAAAACAAAGTCTGTGGGAATATAGTAATAATTTATATCAAATATTTTTTAAAGTGGGATATGTGAATTACTTTAATCACATTCACTTTGTTAAAATATAGATTCCTGGCTATAACCCCAAACCACTTAAAAAATTCTCTAGTTTAGAGCATTTTATACATGCAGCTATTATAGAAATGAAATAATAAGATTAAGAAAACAATGTAGTAGTAAATAATCTTTCTTATCAATATCAATGGTCTAGGAAAGAAGGGAAGATGTCAAAGAATGTTAAATCAGTTAACCATTTACCAGGCAGCTACTGACTGCAGGAAACTGCTAAGAGCAGTATCTTTATTTGATGATATAAAGAAAGAAGAATGAATGATTATTTCGATAAATAAATAGGAATCTATCTATTAATATTTATCTATCTATCTATCCCTGATACAACACTACTCAGTTAAAATTCATGGAAGTGTTTAAAACAGTTAAATAATAGAGGCCGGGCGCGGTGGCTCACGCCTGTAATCCTAGCACTCTGGGAGGCCGAGGTGGGCGGATTATTTGACCTCAGGAGTTCGAGACCAGCCTGAGCAAGAGCGAGATCCCGTCTCTACCAAAAATAGAAAGAAATTAATTGGACAGTTAAAAATATATAGAAAAAATTAGCCGGGCATGGTGGCGCATGCTTGTAGTCCCAGCTACTCGGGAGGCTGAGGCAGTAGGATTGCTTGAGCCCAGGAGTCTGAGGTTGCTGTGAGCTAGGCTGACGCCATGGCACTCACTCTAGCCTGGGCAACAAAGCGAGACCTTGTCTCAAAAAAAAAAAAAAAAAATTTAAATAATACACAGTAGTATAGTGATCAGCACATAAGATGAAGCTCATTTTCATTACGCCAAGGTTAAGGGAACTGGGAAACAGCTGTAGAGTAATTTCTAAATGAATGATACACAGGTTTTCATGATGGTGAGAAAAATAAAATGGTTGGGTAGGCCATGGAACGCTAACTTGAAAATTATCAGGCTGGAGATTGTGGCTCATGCCTAGAAGTCTGGGAGGCCGAGGCTGGAGGATTGCTTGAGCTCAGGAGTTCGAGACCAGCCTGAGCAAGAGCAAGATGCAGTTTCTACCAAAAACAGAAAAAATTAGCCAAGCGTGGTGGTGCACACCTGTAGTCCCAGCTACTGGGGAGGCTGAGGAGGAGGATCGCTTGAGCCCAGGAGTTGGAGGTTGCTGTGAGCGAGGCTGACGCCACTGCACTCTAGCCCGGGCAGCAGAGTGAGACTCTGTCTCAAAAAACAAAACGAAAAAAAAAAGAGAGAGAGAGAGAGAGAAAATTGTCCCTTGATGAATAAGAAGGAGCAGTGGATTGCAACAGCACCAATCACAGATAACCAGAGCATGGACCATTGATTTTGCTTAAGAAATGCTGGAAGAAAGGCAGATGGCAGAGAATCTATAATCTGCGTGGTTATGCAAATAATTCAGTGGCGAATGTACAGGAAATTTTGATGATCTGCACACATTCCTATTCTTAAATGCTCTGCCATTAATGGCTTTGATCATTGTAATCTATTCAGAGTATGAAGATTTATGAATTTCTATAAAGATGATAAAAATACTTGATCTTAAATCAACCATTAGAAGAACCTGTGGAGCAGCAAATACCTTAAGTTGTAATTTTGTAAGGTGGCAATAAGAATGATGATTTCTATTTGATTTAATGGAAAGGAGATTTTTTTAAGATTGAGACAAATGCAGAACAGTGGAACATATTTTATCTTTGGCCATAAAACATTATTTTATAAGGAGTACAGGGAGAATTGCAAGGTGATCATCAGTTGATTAAGATGTATAACCGTTAAAATTAATTATTTCTCCAATACAGTCTTTGAGAGGTTTTTTCAGTAGGTAATACGTAAAATATTCAATAAAGATTAGGAATTTAAATGTGTTCCTACAATTTAAAATAGAAGAGGATTATGACTAGTAGGTGACTTCTTTTTATCTATCATAAATACTGGGTTCCAAGCCATGGATAAATTAGGAAATTATGCCATACTGTTAACAAACACCGCCTATCCTGCTTAAACAATTTCAGAGTTTGTAATAAGAATCACACTAACCTTATCCTCTTTGTTTAAAAATATGTCTCTGGAGCTCTAAAGGCATATTTTTCATAACTTTCTATATTATTTAATACATGTAATGTTCATGTCAAAACAAAACAGTGTCAATTTGCATTTAATCCTTCAATTCCTGAGCAAAATTCAATTTTCTGACTTTAAAGCATTTCAGTGTAATGATGAGCCCTGGAGGTTCAGATCTCCGCTAACACAGCAGAATATACCTTGGAAGAGGAACCATGATTTTGGTTTTTTTTTTTTTTTTCTTTAAATGAGGTAATGTAAAGAGCAAATTTCGGTATTTCAGTCAATAATTCAATATAATTGCACATATGTGGCCTTATACGTGTCAGTTTTATAATGAAATTATTGAACAGTCAGTATTAGTTTTTCACTGAAGCATAGAAAACATTCTCAGTGGTCAATTAGGAAGATTTGACAGATATAAGGCTATATAAGACAAGAAGAATTTTGCAATCATTAGAATTCGCTCCAACGACATGTTTGCAAAATGTTGCTAAAACATCTTATTTTGAATTATCTGTGGACTGTGTCAACAATTATAATCTGTGAAGAATTGGAACAATTTTCTAGATCATTCATCTGCAAAAACCACAAATGACAAAGAAAAAATTATTTTTAAAAATCACTTATTTTATTGGTTGTTTACTTTATTCTAATTATTTGAAAATGTGCTCATTCCATCACCTCACTTCAGTAACATAGACAGTCATAGACCTGGACTTAAAATGTATTTATGCATTTTAATGATTTACTTGGAGGATGGTTTATAATAAATATGATACATAGAAAATTATATTATATAATATGTAAGCTTTCAATGAGTTAACTGAACGAAAAGTTGAGCTGATGCATGAGTGATGTCCTGAATCATAACATAAATAATGATATTAATTTTCATTTGAATCATGTTCCATATTCATAGTTTGAATTTATCATTATTAATTAAATAATTATATTCTTAAATAGTAACATTGTCAATTATGCTTAAGTTAATATATGCTTTTTTGAAAGAATTTTTTATGTTCATGATTTGGCTTTATCAGTAATGATGATGTTATGAGAATTTGCCCATGTTTTTGGACAGCCAATGCTATCTTTACAAATATTATAGATAATTCACATGGCATCATAGAAACCTCGTTCAGAAAACAGCTCCAGCTATGAGAATTGGCTATGACAGAATTGGCAGAGACTTTGAAATTGAAGTTATTTAGCTTGGCCCACCATGCCCAGAGAGATCCACTCGGAATGATTCTGGAAGCTATTCTTTATTGTGTACAACTATTCTTGATATGGTGGTATTTGACAGTCATTTTAAATAAGAACTGAAGCCAATTAAATTGTTTCTCCATGGATTTCCTCTGACAGATGCACAGAGGCATCTTGTGTTAGCCAACGGACATTGTTTAAACACAGCTAAAACTATCCCAGCATTGATTTTGATGCAACCATTTAATTATATAGTTGTGATTTATGTTTAAAGAATGGATTTGAATCAGATCTATTATTCTTATCCTTTCTACCTCTCATCATAGTGTCATGATACCTATTTGGGGAAAACAACTTTTCCCAATAAAAACTTGGGCACATTCTATTGACTTCATTGTAATAGAAGTATGATTCAAAATGGGAAAGCACTGTATTTTCTTATCTCTGATTAAGATAGCAAAAATTTTGCAACTTGAACTATGACAGAGATGACCATTTGCTGTTTTGGGAGTAAGTTCCACTTTGGACTTAGAACAACCCACAAAACAAATCACAGAAACTTAATGAAGAAGGATTTGCTTAATATGCAAACTCAGTTTTTGTAAGTGGCTACTTATAATTTTCAGTAATTCTCAAATTAGTTTCCATTTCTGAATCCACAGTTCAATATTTCTATAAAGTGTGCCAATTTTAACACAGAATAAGGAAAAATTACTGTAAACCTAAACTTTAAAAAGTATTTCAGCAAGTGAAGTTCAATTGAAGTTACCCTCAGCATACTGACGATATGCAGGAAATTAGCAGAAATCTCTACCTAATATTCGTGAATCTATGTGACCGGCTCTTACAACATTTCATTTGATTGAAGTTACAACATTAGCAGATTCGTGGGTTTTATTATTCACACCTTTTTTATTGTTTGGATCTTTTTAGATGCTCCACCAACTGGTCAGGCACACAGTGTGAGAGGCCAGCCCCAAAGAGCAGCAAGTCTGATCATATCAGCACAAGTAAGTTCTTCACATTTATATTTTGGTTGGTCCACATAGTACAGAAATCATTTTTTTTCTTTTTTTGTCATTACTGAGGAAGTTGAGTCTTGGAAAATGTTCTTCATGAAATTTCACAAGAGATCCACTTCAATACAGGTGTTCTTGAAAGGTGATGCATTGACTTTCCATCTATAAGAAGAGAATGACAAGAACCAGTATTTATGTGCCCTTTTAGGTAGTGAGAGTCCATCTCAAACGTGGGCATGTTTTAGAATGCACATCTGCCAACCTAGCATAAGCTTTTCTTAGGAAATATACATCAGCTGCAAAGGCTGCAAATATCACAATGGATGTGAGAATGCTCCAGGAGGAAAAAGAATTCTGTGATTTTTTTTCCATGTTTTAATTAGAACAAAGTATATTGTTTTGAAATGCATTTCAATGTGCTGTTGAACAAACAGACTTCAGCCATTAGTCTTAAAGAGAAATAAATTAACAAGCAATTCTTTACAAGGATCAAAACTGACTTACTGTTTTGTCTTTAAAGTACTGGTTTTGAAGTGTACGAAAATACATATCAACATTTTTTCAAGTCTTTTTTGTGCATCTATCGACTTTTTGTGTGTTTATATTTTCTGACAACTTTAAATGGTGTTATAAAGATTTTCAAAATAAAACCATGAAATAAAGTTTTCCAATTCACACATATTTTCATTAATTTGACCACGAGTGGAGAATCTTTGAAAAATTTGTAATGTTTATTGAGTGGGTGAATACATTCTTGAAGAAGAAAAATAATATCCTTGACTGACAAATGTTTACATTATTAATGTTTCCCTAGTTCTTCACTGCTGGTGAGAAAGATTTCATGAAAACAAACAAAAGCATTCTACTTTGGAGTTTGTAAAAAGGAAAGACACTATTCAAATATGAAGTATATAATTTTTGTACCCTAGAAGCAGGCTCCCGATGTTTGTTTATGTACCCGTTTGTAGTCCCTGCCTCCAAATACTTTTACATCATTGCTTAAAGTTGTTCAAGCAACATTGTCCAAATTTCCACCATTTAGAGATTAATTTGGCTTAATAAACGTGAACATCTTTGAAAAAATGGCAAATAGATCTAGAATAAGTGGTTTGGGCTTGAATATTTGAATTTGGAGAGGCGAAGTGAGTGATTCTTGGTTATAGAACATTTTGAGTTTGCCTTGGAATTTGTGTGCTATCCTTAGATCAGAGAAAGGAGGAGGCCTCAGGGAACGTATGAGCATGTAACTATAGGGAGAAAACACTGAAATTTGGGGAATTAGTTCATAAAAGGTTAGAGGTGGCTAAATATACTTTGCCTAATTTGATATGCAAAAGAAGAAGAAAAGAAAAAACAATTCTTTCTCTCTCCAGGATCTAGGATTCAAACTAATATTACTTGTAATAACTCTAGAGGCATACTAATTTATATATGATTTTGTAAACTATTTACAAAACTCAATCATTAGAAGGAATTTTTGAGATGAAAAATACATTTGTAGTTACTAAACTATAGGACACGCTGAATTTATAATAAATTGGGAATTGCAAAGGCAAGGTGTTTTAGCCTTTCTTTTACGGTAATTTCTCAATTATTGAATATAAATAAGATGCACAACCTTTAGAGAATCAAAAACAATTTTAAATATTGATAAAACTCTCCGAAAAGAAAGAAACAGAGTAGAATATGTGTTGAATTTTGAAATTATGTAAGGTCCATCCACAAGGGGAAAGTTTGGTGTTTGGAAAATTATTTAAGTAGGAATGCTCCAGATGTTTTTTTACAGAGTGAAGTCTTCAACTATTTGCATGGGCAACGAATTCCTTCAGAAGCAAATGCCTCTAAAAACATGCAACTGTTTTAAAGTAGAGAACATCAAATAGTGGGAAGATTTACAAGTAATCGTAACCCTTTTCCCAAAGATTCTGAGGCTCTTCCTCTCATCACTGATTCAAAGTCATTAAATTTAATGAAAGTATCAATGGACATTGAAAGGGCTATTAGCTATGTAAATGTCAAATTATCACAGAACTTGAGCAAAGTTGACCAAATAATGATTCTATTAGAAGGTGCTTATTATCAGACATTTATGCTTAGAGCAACGTGCTTCACTAACTCCGAAAAGACACACAAAGTCTTTAAACTAATCCTTCCTAATATGGGAGGGGTATTCATATTCTCTTGGATAAAATCCAGGGATATTGAATGATTGTCAGATGTTTCCCAAATTTTAGCAGAAGTCATCCGTTCACTAAGAAATATAATACTTTACGAATGTGCTTTTAAATTTGCATTTCCACTCAGGTTGAAGTAGTCTGTCATCATTGGACCTCGGCACAGTCCGGAATTCACTGTCCGTGTCTGCCTAACTACTGTCAATTTGCATGGAGATCCACCGTTCCAATTCATGCACAGCTTTCTTAATTATCTTTGAGTAGTGGTAGTGATGTTTACTGCACCTTGAATTTTAAAGTATCTAAAAAGCAGCCTGTGAAATTAGGCAGATCTGTTACTCTACGGCTTTGTGTTTTAAGTTCCACTTAAAAAAGCTAGTGTGACTCTTAGGAAGATATTTTGAAGAATTTTAAACTCAGGGTGATAAAATATTTATTACATATTTCCTATTTTAAATTTATACAAAGTTTTGAGGATGTGGATACAGAATGTTCAATTTGTGCTATTTGCTCTTTCTACTGAAATTAAGGAAGATACAAATATACTCAGCATTTGTGGGGCCATGATGTAGAAATTCTGTGTTTTACTGTAGTGACAACAGATGTGAGCTGTCTGTTAGGTGGTCATTGTGTCTTCTCTTTTCCTACTTTTATCCTTATCTCTTTTATACTACCCATCATGTTTCAATACAGCAAAAAAAATTGATTATATGATACCAGGGACCATAAATTTGCAAATATAGAGATATAACTAAAAAATACCACAAAATAATGTCTTCATCTTAATTCTCCAAAAACATCAAATCTGCTATTTTTATGACTAAAATTAGGCATAATCCAATTGATACTGCTATGTGGTAGCTATTAACGATAATACCCATCTTATAGATGATAAACTGAGAGACAAAGGTAAGTAATTGGCCCAAGTATACGTTGCTAGTAAATACTAAAACTGAGATTTGAACAGAGGTAGCTCGACTCCAGAGTCTACTATCTCAACTGCTATGTGAAACTACCTCTCTCATGGAAGGTGGCTCTTCATCATAGCAATTTAATAAGACAGTTTTTTCTTCTGTTGAAAAAGTGTTACACAATGAGGCTCCCGAAACATGTTGCAAAAAAAGACTTGCTCTATTTTTTTTTGTGAGAAACTTGTTGAGATATATTTTCCTACCCTCAACAAGTACAGAGTGTACTTTTATCACTTCATAACAAACCATCGGTAATGTATTGTTAAAAAAACTCCTGTAATATATATCATTATATATTACAATATGATATTTACTGCTATAGATGCTAGTAGGAAAAATACTTATTTTGATAAATCCGTATTTTATAATTTTAAAAATATCTGTGGCTGCCAGTTTCTATCAATATAAACTATTTTACCAAAAAAAAAAATCTTGCAAACGTGCCGCCCTGCATTATTTACTTGCGACACAAAGCATTATTGCAATTACCTTGATTGGTTACATAAACATATCAGAAATATAGATTCTTAAACAGAGTGACATAATATATGGAATTGCAATTGCCATCTGTGATGGGAAAAAAAAAGAAATCCCTTGTTTTCTAGCATGCATAATTAACAGCTTTCTCTCTTATAAGAATGACAAACTATAGAACAAGTACAATCTATTTTTTAAAATAATTTATAATTGCACAGAGGGGAAAGAAATTTTATATATCTAAAAACCAGTGTTAGTAGATATTTTACACCTACCAATTTTACACACATTCTAGCAAAAAAGAGTGAAGTAAGGATATTTATAAAGTAGTGATCAATCAGTTGAAGTCATAGTTTATGAAGAAACCAAGCTGTTGCTGGGTAATTAAATCTTGTGAACAAATGTTAATTACCATCCAAGATGCCAGATTCTCTACTTTCATTAATTACTAATAAATTACACATTCTTATAAAGTTCATTTTCCCAAAAACAAGGATGTAATGTAATATCAAGCTTACTAAGTTGTATGGTCTCAGCAGCTACATGAAAAAGTAAAATGAGTTTTACATTTAGAAAGTGACTAAAAAAGGTAAGTTGTATTTTTTCTTGGATAGAAGAGATGGTTATGTGGTTATTTCACATAAATTATTTCTTGAAGTTACAAAGTGACAGATTATTTTATACACAATATTTCCTTTATGCAGACTGTTCGGGATTTTGATAAGTGATCTCCAATATGGACTATCTCACCCAGATATTCTGTGGTTATAGAACTACTAAAAGAGAACTATATTTCTATAATAAAGTCCCTAAGTGCCTTCTTATTATGTATATATTACCATTAATTTCTATCCCAGTACTTTTACATGCACAAGTATTTGTGGAAAAATAAATCATATGATTTAATAATCCTTAATATTCTGTTCCTAAATCATTAAAGATCTCCACATTAAGTTTAATTAATTGTTGAGTTGTTTTGTTTCTTAGGTTAACCAATGATTAAGCTGACTTAATGAATCAACTGGATGTTTACTCCAAGTAGACAACAGCCTTTGTTTCATGGGCCCTAGATATTTGTCTGTTAGAAAAGTTAACATTACCCAGTTAATACTCTCCTGTTATCAGGCAACTCTTGCTTTCAGTTTTCTTCCAGCCATATATGACGTACAATCCTAGGTGTATTCTCCTGTGGGTCACATTATCAGCAAAGGAGTATTGTTGTCTACTAATTTCTGGCTAAAAATTTTATCACTCTCATGGCCAATCTAGGAATGGAAGGCAAAGGTTCTCCTCAGTTTTGCTTTTCCCCTGTAATCCGATGCATACAAACTAAGACCAAGTTTCTTTGACCACTTTTGAAGATCTGTTCTATCAGTGATAGAACCCAAGACCATTCTCATGTACATGAAAGAAGGGGAAAATTGACATGTACAGCGTAAGCCAAATCCCCAAAATGTTTTGTTGAAACTGTTCTGAAACTGAACTTGAGAAAGAGAATCCCCTTTCCCCTCTAATTTTGCTGGCTCTAGCTAAGAGCCCTGCATGGTAGATCTTCTTATCTCTGTTTTATTGGTGAAGAGCATTAGGCTCAAAGTGTTTAAATAACATATTCAAGGACTCCTTTCAAGTAAGTCGTGAAACCAGTATTTAGGCCAATGTCTCTCCAAATCAAACACGGATGCCCCTTTTGTTTGGCCAGGCTGTCATCTAACTTGCCACATGTACTCATGACCAGAAAGTATCTATACCTAAAGGAACAAAACTAAGGGTGGGAATGTGACTCGTGCAACTGTGTAAATGTGTATTCAGCCATAGTTGTTTTACAAGTAGTTACCAGCGTGTACTTGCATCATTGAAAGTAATGTGTGTGGTGAGACTCAGAAAACGCAGATTGACAACGAAGTCAGATCTCAAATCTCAAGGCATTTAATGCAATATGGTTAAATGAAAGCTGTCTAAAAAAACGTTTCCAGCAGTTCAAGTATTTCATAGAAGAATGATTTTTCAGTAACAAGGATATGAACCAGAAATATAAATATTGGCACTAAGCTATATTTCTATTATGTCAATGGTCAAGTGATTTGATGTAATAAAGTATTTAGTTATATCAATCTTTACTTCATTTTATTTATTTCTTCATCTATTCATTGATTTATTTTCTAGGAAGCATTGCCATCATTGTGCCTCTTATCCTCTTGGTGACTTTGATAACCACCTTGGTAATTGGTTTAGTGCTTTGTAAAAGAAAAAGAAGGTAAGATGCAATGTTCTAGATTGTGAATAAATCACACAAATAGTTGCATAAACAGTGATTTTTTAAATTTATTAAAACATGATCTAGTTATTCCAAGTACAAAATGCTATGTTTTTCAAACCGATTTTATCCATTTTAAGTGATTATAACATAGACAACTCTCCCTCTCCCATATTATATTCATGGAATGGCTGCATTTATATATTCTAGCAAAACCAGCAAGGAGTCATATTATTTAAAACTTCAATAGAATTTTACATTTGCAATAGTCTTTCCTTAAAACAACAAAGGTCTCTCTGGAGGGCATCTTATTATATTATTGTGTATGATTATTAATGTCAATAAAATGATACTTAATATGTACATGTATGCCACAATTTGAATTTCATTCACGAATGATTTTTATCTCACTGGAAGTATTATTTTGGTTTATAAGAAAATACACTTGAAAAAATCCAGAAGGAGAGGGTTGTCCATGGAGTTATTAGCAAGGAACTAAGAATATGGGAGTCAGTTTTTGAATTATGTAAAATGGGATTCTAACCATATGACTCAGGGATTGAAAACAATTTATTTCAAAGTTTCTTTATCCTTATATTATTTGGGATAGTTTTCAAAAAGAGAGGAAGAATAGAATTTAAAAATATAACCAGTGAATATTCAATTTCAATTAATGTGGTATTAGTTATTTAGAAGGGATTTATTTTCAGTACATTTTTATTATTAAGTCAATATAATTGGGAAAATGACTTATCAAATTAATACTTTTTTCCTCCTCTGTGACTTGACAAATGTCATTTATTTAACTCATTTCAAATGCATTTTATTTATAAATTTTCCATCATTTATGTTAAAATAAGTCTGTAAATCTATACATATGATAGTTACATATATCTTGATTGTAATATTTATACAACTCAAACTTATGTTAATATTCATATATTCTAGGACAAAAACAATTAGAAGACAACCTATTATCAATGGAGGAATAAATGTAGAAATTGGCAATCCATCTTATAACATGTATGAGGTAGATCATGATCACAACGATGGAGGTCTTTTAGACCCTGGCTTTATGATAGATCCAACAAAGGTAATATGTCTTAAAATAATGGACAGTGAGCATTAACATTCCTGAGCCATATCTCTATTATATGGTTCTGAACTTCGTCATGCTTTTCTTTTATCTGAAGTTACAATGAAGGAGTTTAGGATGTGTTGAATGATATAGCCTCTTCTGACGAAAAAGTACAATCATGGACATCATTTGAAGCATGCAAGCTAATATAACATGCTTTAGAAAACACACATTGATTTATTCACTTAGCTTATGCATATGTATTATTTATTTTTATTTCTCTATGAATTTTGTTGGAAAAATGATTCATTAACTAACCTATGTTCACCCAAAGCAAACTAAAAAGCCATTTAAAAATTGTTTTAATATTGATAGCAAATACCAAAATGTTTAGGTCTCCTCTAGTGTGTAGGTGGGTAGATAGATACATAGATAGATAAACATCTAATATAAAGCAAAGCTACTGACTTTCAAGGGAGTAACATATACAGGGAGAAGATCAAAACATGCACAGTCTCTACCGCTATGCCTGCCATGTAGTTCAATAAGGCATTTCCTCTTCTACTCTCTTCTTTACAGTTGTTATTGGATAATTACGTATTAATAGTTCTGTGGGGTTTGGTTTGATAGGAAATGGATAGTTACAGCATAGTTTTGTTTTCATTATTTTGGATAGTGCATTGTTGTTTTAAAACATTACTTATTTACTTTAATTTTGTTTTTAATTGACACATAAATGTGCAATCAGTCTGTCAAAGAGATGTCTGTACTCCCATGTTTATTGCAGCACTGTTCATAATAGCCTAGATAAGAAATCAACCTAAACATCTATCAACAAATAGTTAAAGAAAACGTGGTATATACACACGATGTTATGCTATTCAGCCACAAAGAAAGAAAGAAACCTTGTCATTTGAAGCAAAATGGATGAACCTGGAGGGTGTTATGTTAAGTGAAATAAACCAGGCACAGAAAGACAAATGCCACATGATCTCACTCATATGTGGAATCTAAAGCAGTTGCTTTGGTATAAGTAAAGAGTAGGGTGGTGGTTTCTGGAGGATAGGCAAGGGAAGAAGGAGGGGGGCAATAGGGAGAGATTGGTCAATGGGTACAAAGTTACAGTTAGAGAGGAGGAATAAATTCTCATGGGTGACTGTGGTTAACAATATTGTATTGTATATTTCAAAATAGCTAGAAGAGGGACTTTTATATGTTCTCGTCACAAAGCAATAATAAACATATGAGGTGATAGGTATGCTAAATACTCAAATTTGATTTTTATGTAATGTATACATATATCAAAACATAACCCCCATAAATATATATAATTTATTTAAAATAATATACTATTCAAACATGTTGAAGTATTCACATATCTAAATATGCAACATAATATAAAAATATTGGCTGATTTATTTTTTAATATAAAAGTGTAGAAGGCTTCATTGTCAAAATAAATACTTTATTTCCAATGGTGTTTCACTGAAGAGCCAACTAAACTGTGTCCTTGAATTTCTTTCTTGGATTTCTTTGTAATCAAATCGCTTACAAGAAAGATTTTTCTACATGCTATAATATCCTTATTGATTTGAAACATTTCATTGATGCATATAGCCTAAAAAGCCATAGCCTTTTAAAAATTTCTGTTGATTCTTATTACTGTCTACTCAGGATGGCATCTTTTAAGAGAAATAGACAAATGATATAAATATGCAGACAAATTAAACTCGTGAAGATTCATTTCACTGAATTATCTGAATGTTTTCCATGATAATTTCAGAGTATTTTCTCTAAATTAAGACTATTAATTTGTTATTATGAAACAATGTTTAACTTATTCATTCATTTATCAAATAGTTATTTATTTATTTTCAGATATATTCAAGGTACTTTGCCCAAAATGTACTTTTAAATTTATAGATCATCAAAGTGGCCAGTCTACATTCAAATGATTCTGTACTGAAGTGACAGCTGTTCTTGGAGAAATTGAATAGGATCCCGTATATTCAATCTACTTCTGAATCCATGATTGAACTTTCTAAGTCTGAAATTGATGCCCAATTATTCACTTCGATGAAAATCAGTCAATGTTGTTGCATGGATAAATTGTGCACTATCACAGAATATTGTAATTATTTCTTCCTAATTAGGAATAATTGTATTCTTATTATTATTAATACTGATTAATTAACTCACTTTTCAAACTGAGATTTTTTTTGTGTGAAATAAATCCTGGTAATCTTACTATATTTTCTGTTTGAAATTAAAATCTTATATATACTGTAAAGATTGTTATTTGATAACTTTTCTATAAAAAAAATCTTAAATAATAAAATTCTGAAATTCTGAGAGTTTTCTTAGGAATAAAAATATAGTATCCATAAGTATAACATCAACTAATGAGAACATATTTTAAATATGCTTTAAGTACTTTCCATATGAAGTAGGGGTCTCAATTTTCTCTCATCATTTTTATTTCTAGTTATAGAATTAATCCAATTTTGTGCACTTAAGGAGAATAGCTTTTTATACCCCATTTAAAAATTTTTCCACATTTACTTTAGGAAGATAAAACTATGGTTCATTGCTCCTCAATATATTTTTAATGTACTTAGCACATAATAATCAATAAATATTTATTTACCAATTTGCTGACTGACTAACCAAAATTGCATCAAATGTGACTTAGATGGTTGATTCTAGCTGGCTCCTGATGTTCGAAATGGTAGTATGAATTGTTATCTAAGAAATAACTACAGAAAACATAGCTAGTCCTAACAGGTTTAGACAGTAGTGAAAAACTGGACCACAGTGAAGTCATCTTAATAGTCAAATGAATTTCATATGTCATTCACTGTGTTAGCAATAGTTGATATATTCATGGTTAAACCAATATAAATTGCATTATGCATGAAGAAAATTTTTGTAGAACAGTGATTTCTGTCATTTTCAAAGTGGGTAAAATTTGTAGTTCAATGAGTACCTTATAATAAAAAGGAATAAAATGTTTAATAAATAAAATAGATCTGAGTATAGAGGTAACCACAGAATAGTTTGAAAAGTTGAAAAAAGAAATTAGTATTTGCTGGTTTTTAATTCTCCAAATTCATTACAATTCTTTCTTGGACTGCTTCGAATATTTTCTGAATGAGACTTTTGAAGGAAAATAAAAGAGGCAATATTGACTTGATTTTATGTTTAAAATCTTTTCACGAGTTCCTTAGCCTTGTCCCTAACTTTGTGATCATTCATTATTACGAATTGATGCTTAATAGTTTTTAAATATGTATATTCTTTAACATTTTCATATTCTTCAAATGTTCATCTAGGTTTTTTTTGGCTGACTAATAAAGACTACATTATGAATATGGGCATCCCAGATTAGCTAATTCTGCCCTTCCATCCAAGAAAGTCTAAAGTTAATGCATTTGCATGGAAATTTAGTGGGCTGATTTAATTACTAATTAAACTGTTTTATACTAGAATCTGGTTTCCAAAAATATAGATACCTTTTTAATATATTAACTTTTCAATTTTACTTTCTACCTAAAATATAGAGTGATGATGAATCTTTAATTAGAAGCAGTAAGATATTTGAATGTCCAGAATGGGCCACCATTAGAACTTTTCAAAGTGGCAAAACCTTAAATGGGGGAGGCTGATGAATTTTTCACAGAGCTGTTACGAAAGATATTATTCCCTTGGGGAGAATGAAGTTTAAAAGACATGTATGAAGGTCTCTATGCGCATAGCATGTCTATCAGTAAGTTAGATACAATAGAAATGTCTACTTATGAACCAAATATACAATATTAATATTTCTGTTTTAAGTTGTTAAAGCTAACATGAGCACACTGTTTATGGCTTAAGGCTAAAGAGTATTTTTATGTTATTTTATAATTGAATATGATTTATATCAATGAAAAATGGTTCCATGATATTAGATCAAATACTAAAATTCTCTGTTTATATACAGGCCAGGTACATAGGGGGAGGGCCCAATGCTTTCAAGCTTCCACACACAGCGCTGCCCATCTACCTAAACTCTGATTTGAAAGGACCACTAACTGCTGGGGTGAGAGAATAAAATTCATTATTCCATATCCATTCCATCACAGAACCCCTCACAATCAAAGACTGATTATTACACTTACGTAGAGGCTCGTCCTTAATTAAATTTTTAATTAACAAGAGGTTTTAAAACAACATTGAAATTGGGGGCTTATACCAAGTGTCCTGCCTATGCAGAATTACACATAAAACGTTATCATTTTAGGCAAGCTACTAAGTAGAAATATCTCTTCTACTGGATTTGAAAATGTTACAGCCCCTTAACAATGAACATGAGTATTTGCTATTATTAGAAAAAATATTTAACCAGAAATTTAAACTGAAAAACTTAAATTTACATTTATTGTTTGATTTTTTCATTTCCTATTATGATGCTTTATTTAATATACACAAATGTGATGTGCAGTTAAATAAAAATATATTTTAAAATGAGTCATCATATTGAAAAATTAGAGATGGTCTAACAAAAAACATTCTTCAAAACATCTTTTAATTAAGTAACTGGTGTTTAGAGAAAGTGGCCTCTCTAAAGTTACACATAGTTCATTTTAGGCCAAAGAGAAATGAAACATGGATATCAAGATTCCTAGGGATGAGTATTCTCTCCTTTGTTCCTCCCCCCATCAACTGCTTTCATTCTCATTTTCTATCATGTTTGTCTCATTTACACGGTTCAAAGATTATGTTTCCTTGTTGTAACTAAGATTGAACATACTGCTTTTCAAAAGACAAAACAAAACAATAACAACAAAATAAACAAAAACTAGGGAACACTTTCTTGGGTTAAGCTGCAATCTGTCAATTTGTTAAATAATAAATATTGTATATGTTTTCCAACTGAAAGAGGTGACTGCTGCATACCTCAAATCTACTTCAAAATGCTCTAAGTGTGCATGAAACTTAAAATGACTGTACCTCCCAATTCTTTGGAAGAATCCAAAAATATTTCTAATCATAAGTCCATATAGGTTTGAAGCAAAAATATTATCTTCATTTTAAAGTCTGTTTCACTGATGTATTTCTTTACTTTTATTTTTCTTGGTTTGCTTGCTGGTAACTCATATTGAAAAATTATAAGCACCAAACAATGAGATGCTTTCCTGTAAACACATCTTACCCGCCGCTGATAGGCTTGCAACAGCAGTCTAGGGAGGAAGGAACATGTGGACAGGAAGGATGGCAATTTTGTTTAACATTTTATGCTTTTACAATAAAGTCTCAGTTAACATAGCTCTCACAAAGATTTCTTCTGGCTTTTTATGTATGTCAAAGCTCCCCTCAGGTTCACCAGTTACCTGAAAAACATAAAATTATGTTTTTATCTAATACCACACTAAAGTCAAATAAAGCCTATAAACATTCTATTTAGTAAATTAAATTCATTGCATGTAAACATTGTTGCCATTAAAAGACAGACATCTTAGAAAGTAACAAATTAATGTGGTCAAGTAACTAATTAATGAAATTGTATTTATTTTATTTTCCCTTCAGCCAACAAATTACTCCAATCCGGTGTATGCAAAATTATATATGGATGGGCAACACTGTCGAAACTCCTTAGGAAGTGTTGATGAAAGGAAAGAACTACTTCCAAAGAAACTAGAAATTGGTATACGAGAGACAGTGGCATAATCAGCGATACCTTTTATATACTGTATAAATGTATAAAATATAAGGATTACTTTTGTATGTTCCAAAAGTATTATACTCGTTTTGGCATCAGCATTACCTCTTTCTTTATCTTTTTCCTGGTTAATTGTTTTCTGCGTTTTTTGGGTTTTGTTTTTTGCTGATGACTATTGATTGACCATTTGTATGGTATTTTTATGAAAAAGAACTGCACTACAGTACAATTTACAACAATGCTGCTGATATGACACATCTTTGAATTTGTTAAAATTAAAAACAACATATTCCTTTGTAGTGTGAATATAAGCAATCTATTTTATATGAACTTTTTTGGTTCTACTTAATCAACAAACAGAATCCCTGCGCTTTTTCATTCAATTGTCTGAAAGCTGTAATACAATGTCATTTTATTTCTCTGTTTAAATTGATGGAAGAATGATGGAATGGTCAACTCTCTTCTTTGTGCCCATGAAGATTGATTGAGACTCTGCTGAAAATATATAGCTCTCACAAGTTCAACATCACCTGCTTTGAAATTAGCCTTAGATTACCAAGTGATAGATATGAATTTTGAGGAAAAACTTTAAAAATATATAAAATTAATAATTTGCATGAACACAGATGACTACATTTTTCCAAAACTTAGTGGACTCTATGTGATAAACTAAATGTATACATCTTGTAAGCAATAGCTATATTTAGGTGGTAGAACATAGCAAAAATATAACCCCAAGTGGACAGACCACACTTGCTATGGAATAAGACCATTTGTTCTCCCTCAGTCCCGAGGTAAATAGCCAGCCAGGAGCACAACAGGGAATTGGGTACTCGTGTCTTACATATTTCTTCCCAGTGACATGCACTTTGAGGAAGATTAACTCAACCCCTTACTACACTGAACACTAAAGAATAATACATAAGCACACAAATTATGGCAGAATTTCAATTATGTGAATTCATTCTCTTTGCCAGATCAAAAGGAAAAGACAGAATAGCCATTTTAGTATAGAGTAATTGATAAATATTTTCAAGACACGATATGACTAATTCATTATTTACTATATCCAAAATATATTCTTCAAAGACCTTCCAAGTTATAGAAGAACAATTATCTGTCCATAGTCAAAGGTGGAGAGTATAAATGCTGTACCAGTGCACTCTGGTACTCTGGTTTCTTTTGGTTATACAGAATCCATGGACCCCATTCACTATTTTGTTGTTTGTTTTTAAATTTTAGTTAAAGCAAGTATGATTTATTTAAGTTGTATAAAAAAAAAAGGATAGCATTTTTATACAAATATCTTTAAAGGCACAAAAGATTTATTCACAAGTTTTGGAGGGCTTTTTGTTCCTCTGATAGACATGACTGACTTTTAGCTGTCATAATGTATTAACCTAACAGATGAAATATGTTTGTGGTTGCTCTTTATCCCTTTGTACAAGCATTAAAAAACTGCTGTTTTATAAGGAGATTTTTTTTGTTGTACTATGTGCATGCATACTACCTATTTCTAAACTTTGCCATATTGGGGCCTTTATAAACTATTGATTTATGTAATACTAGTGCAATTTTGCTTGAACAATGTTATGCATATCATAAACTTTTTCAGGTTCTTGTTTAAGTACATTTTTTAAATTGAACAGTATTTTTCATTTTGGTTATAATAGTCATTTTGCCTATGTTTCTACAATGAAGTGTTAAATACTTTATAAAAAATTGTTGACTGACTTATTTAAATGAAACTCTACATATTTAAGTGCTTGTGTTGGGTAGTTTTTAAAAATAAGAAAATTCCTTTATGTAGTTTAAATATTCCTAGAAAACTGTTTTAGTGGACTTGCTAGTTTTTTATACACTTGGAAACGTAATACTCTCCAGGGAAGTACTCACGTCATTACATCATTTTTCCAGGCACAACAGAGAAGGCATTTTTTCTGCTTTTGAAGCAGACACATCTCCCTTACTTCTTCCTTTTCCCTGCTCTACTGTACTTGACATAGACTCCATGTTGCACTAGAAAGAGACATAGATTATACACACAGTAGTATCACAACTATGTGAAACAAGCCAAAGCTCTTCCTGTCCTAATTCTTGAAAACTGAACTTTATGGAAAACTCAAATTCCATTAGATACTGTTTAGACATTATTTTGTAAGTGAAATGGTTATTGGTATACCTATTTGGAGCATCAGACTAGAGATTGCAAATGTAAAAAGTTCCAATTTATTTATGCTATCCTATCAGGGCTACGTACATGCAACTAAAATTATTATTTAAAAGAAACAGAACCTGCAGCGTGGTGTAATCTTGACACAGTTAACATTAATATAAATATCTTGCAAATCATGTATGATATACAACTGATTGACCCTTGGAACCTGACATTGATGACCCGTTCTTCTCACTAGGGCACTAGTGAAAGCCGTACGTAGCTCAAGATGTTTTTAAACCCCTGTGCCTTTGTATTTTCCTGGTCTTTATTTGCACATTATGCTTTTCCATACCATGCTGATTCATGACAATCCACATCAGAGTCCATAGTCTTTCTTTGTGTAGTTACTTTACATGTAGTTGTTTTTTTTTTTTCAGAATATTACAGGGTACAAATGTTTAGGTTACATATATTGCCTTTGCCCCATCTTAGTCAGAGCTACAAGTGTGTCCATTCCCCAGATGGAAAAAAATATTTTTCCACTACTGAAACTTAATTTACTCTATTTCTATAGTGCTATTTCATTCTGATCTAATTTTCTATTGCAAAAACTCATATAAATGCAAGAAATTCAAGTGTATAATTCTCCTCCAAAGTGACAATTCTTTATAAATATCATCAGTGAAATACTTCCTAAACTGTTTCTTTGAGCTTTGGTGGGAAATATTTTACAAAAATTAATGCTTCCTGGTAAACTTGCCTCTCTACCCAAATGCCTTTTCATTTAGAGCAAAGATTCCAACCTCTTGAGATTCTGAGTTGGGCAATTCTTTGTTGCCCTTTACAAGGTAGGGTATTTAGCAGGATCTCTGCCCTCTATTCATTTGGGTGATGCCAGTAGCACCATCCAAAACTGCAACAACCAAAGGTGTCTGTAAACATTGTCAAATGTCTTCCGGGAAACAAAGTTTCCCCTGTTTAGAACTACTGATCTAGATCTATAGTCCGTCTCCCATTATCAAATGACTCTAAGCTGAAATAGCTGACTCAATTAAAGGCCCCAAAGGCCCCTCATTAACAAAATCATGATATTTCCAAGTTTTCATTTTTATTCTTTAATGTTGATGATGTATGAGTCATAGTTATAGAAATTTGGTAATAATAAAATGCCTATGTGGTAAACAAACAAACAAGTCATTTCTAAGGGAAAAAGTTTCATTTGGAAACTTAGATAATTTTTCATAAATTAATTTATTTTCATTTATGTAAATGTGTTTTGTTTGTGCCCATTTCAATATCAGTGATTATGTTTTATTTTGTTTTGTGTTTTATCGCATGCTTATTTTGTTGCTTCTTAAAGTTGAGATTTAAGCCTGTACTTTACATCTAGGAATGCTATTTTCCATTTTTATGATGACTCAGATATGAAAAAGTTCAGTACTAAATGCATGTTATAGCTATTATAAATGAACTGTAATATACAAAATGCCCACAATTTCCAAATCCTTAACAGGGAAAATTAATATATATGATGAAGGAAATAGAAAAAATATTGTTGATTTTTCTTTACTCTTTCCCATTTCTGTATCTTCAAACATATCCTCTGGATATAAAAATCTTATCCCTCTCTGAGAATACTACTATATATAGTCTCAACTTTTTAATGTAGTTTTATTAATATTTAAGATTAAAATATAAGAGAATAAGAATCCCACAGAGTTAAACAAAATATAGCTAACCACATTTTGAATGCAATTTTCTTTATCCTATGCCCCATTCCAGTTTGTATCAGTGTATTTAACAATACTTTTCTGAATACTAGAACTTTAATGTAGATTAAAAATTATTATACTCTTGAACTGTAACTTACAAGAAATGGAGAGATGAGCACTTCTTTATGAAGTTGGGTATAGGGTAATATGGCACAAAAATTATTTCTTCCATAGATTTTGAATGCAAGAAAAACAACAGCAACAGAGCCAAAAATGTCTATTGCTAGCTTAATATATTTAGAAAGTTGACATGCCCCAAGAAAGATAAAGACAATCAAAAATATAAGGAAGCAGTTTTATTCAGAAAGACATTTAGTTTCTGATGTTATCATAGCCAAAGACCTAGCAACACGTCCTTCGTGCATGTATCTAGTCTACAGAAAGAAAAGTAAATGAAATGAGTTCTTTGGTATAGGCTTCCTTACATGGCTGCAATTTATTTTGAAAAATAGATTCTAGTGAATCCCATCATATTTTTGTACCCAAAGTATCAAAAATCAAAAGAAAAAATGGTACTAAAGACAGCCTATTTGATAAATTCTATGCTTAAAATGTATTTATTCTCTCTGATGGATATTCTGCCCCTTTAGCATGTGGTTGTACGATATCAGTGAACATAAGCAATGTGATTCTGATACTTTACTCATTTGTTCACTCCAAGATAATTTTTCAGCTGTGATTTCTTCTGCAGTTTTAGTACATAAATTATGTGCCTCCTGATGCAACTTGATTTCCAGCTTATTTATACAGTAATAGCCTAGAGAGCCAATAATATAACTGTTCTAGCCTTTCAAAATATAATGTCCACAGTGAAAAACAATATATATCTTACTCGGGTCAGTAATCTAAACGTTTATAAGTGAGAAAATATTTGTTTCACACACAGAATAAACCATGAACTATAGCTGAGAATAAATTCAGAAGTTTGAATTTTTTAAGGCTATTTATGGAGATACTTAAAGAACAGTATATGCAATAGAAGTTTAGACTGACTTGAGTGATGAGATGCAACATATCTCAATGGAGAATGTAAAAGTTAAGACAGTGAGATTTCAAACTAGAGTAATCTTATTCCTACAATTTACAATTGTCAATTATAGCTGTAGAAATCCATGTAAACTCAAAACCACACACACACCCTCACACACTCGCACACACTGGCACTGATGTCCCATTAATTGAGAAGACGGCATTTCTCTCCTTATTTTACCTAAGATGCAATTGTGTTTGCCTTCTCTGGCTTAGAATTTCAGAAATCATTTTGTATAAGGTATACATAATGGTAACCAATCCCTAGTGTTTCTTTAATTTCTTATTATAAGATTTCGATATCTCTCTTCATTTGTATCTTCTCTTCTATCCAAAGTGAAAGTACAGGAAGCCAATATTCCTGTTGCACTATTTTATCATAACCTGTATTGGGTATTTTTGTTGTAAAAAAGAAATTGTCATTTTAGAAAACTTAGAAGATACCCACAAAGATGAGAGAAAAATTACCACTAAATTAAAAAAAAAAAAAACTGGAGAGAACCAGTTATCATTTTAGAGTATTTTCTTCATTTGTTTTAAAATCACGCTTAAATTTAAATTTTCTACCCTGCTTTTAAAATATGGCATGAAATTGAAATATTTGGTTTTATGTATTCTCTTGAAATTTTGTTTAATTTCCTATTTTTATTTAGCTCCTTGTTTGTTTACATTATTCAGATTCTATATTGCTTTGCTTTATTTTTCTCTTTTGGGTTAAAAGTTGTTTTATTATTTGTTCTACTGGTAAGTACTTTCAACTCCTAAAAAATATTCTAACAATGAAATCCATAATTTAAAAATAAGTCTTTATGAGAAGTCATTTTTCTCATTTTCAATGAGGAATTTAACATTCTTAGATTCCCTTAATTTATCTCACCTCCACAGTCTTTGTTGATTCAGTTTGTATTTTTATTTTGGAAATATTTTTATGAAAGTATTATTTTTATATTCTCTATATTCTATTCCTCAATTCTTTGGGAGTGTTTTCAATTATTTTTACATTTATTATTTCTGTTTATACAACTCATCATTCTTTTTACTGCATAATTTCTACATTCTTAATTTTCTTTATTTTGTCTGAAGTCCTATTATATGGCTAAATTTCATCAAAAATACTTATCAAAAGCCTTTATCTGCACTATATTTGCTGAACTTTTACATGTATGCCAATGTTTCTCTACGGCCTTCAAATAAGAATGCCAACTCAGCTCGGTATACATTTCTAGAATTATCACTTTTTCCCTCAAAATTAGGTTGAACTTAACCCGCTATGCTTAGGACTTCAATGTTGTTAAGGATAAATCTGAGGCCAAGTGAATTTTTATTTCTTTGCATCATTTTTATTTGGACTTAAAATAAGACAAAAACACTAATTATAACTAAAATATTTTGTCAAATATGCACACGTATTTCCAATAACTTTGTCTACCTACCACAGTCTGTATTCAGTTGAGGTTTGTTTTCTTCAAGGCTGTCTTTATTACTTTTGTCCAAATTATGTTCTTTTAATATACACAAACATCTTTACTTATTAGGTTAAATCTTTCTTTTTTCTTTGTGATGAACATCTTCTTAATAGCTTTTCTCTCCTTTTTCTTTCCCTTTATTATTTTCTGTTTTGTTTTGTGTTTTTTGAAAATGATATATTTTTTAATTTCAACATTTTAAGGGGGTACAAATGTTTTTGTCATATAGAAACATTTTGTAATGCTTAAGTTGGGGTTTCAGTGTGCCCATCACCTGAATGGTGTTCATTGTACCTAATAGGTAAGTTTTTACCCCTCGTCCCTCCCCCTTCTTGATTTCCAGTGACTTTTATATTTCTTTTTGGTTGCATGTACCCATTGATTGCTCCAAATTATTACAGAGTACATGTGGTGTTTGTTTTTTTTCATTCATGAAATATTTCACTTAAGATAATGGTCTCCAGTTCCATCCAAGTTGCTTTAAAAGACATTATTTCATTTCTTTTGATGGCTGAGTAGTACTCCGTGGTATATAAATACCACATTTTCTTAATCCATTGATGGATTGATGAGCTCTTAAGTTGATTCTACATCTTTGCAATTGTGAATTGTACCGTGACAGACATTTAAGTGAAGGAGTATTTTTGAGAAAATGTCTTCTTTTTCTTTAAGGACATACCCAGTAGTGGGATCGTTGGGTTGAATGGTAGGTCTACATTTATTTCTTTGAGGAATTTCCATATTATTTTTCATATAGCTTGTACTAATTTGTAGTCCAACCAACAGCATATAAGTGTGTTTCTTGGCATCCACATCAGTATCAAATTCACAGCACATCAAAAAGATAATTCACCATGATCAAGTGGATTTCATTCCAGGAATGTAAGAATGGCTCAACATATGCAAATCAAAAAACATGATTCACCACATAAACGGAAGAAAAAATAAAGATCGTATGACTATCTCAATAGATGCAGAAAAAGCATTTGATAATATCCAGCATGCTTTCGTGATAAAAACTCTCAACAAACTAGGCACAGAAGGAACATATTTCAAAATAATCAAAGCCATATATGACATACCACAGCCAACACACTGACTGGGGGAAAGTTGAAAGCATTCCCCATAAGAACTGGAACAAGACAAGGGTGCCCGCTGTCACCACTGCCATTCAACATATACTGGAAGTCCCAGCCAGCGCAATCAGGCAAGAGAAAGAAATAAAGAGTATCCAAACTGGGAAAAAGGAAGTCAAATTATCCCTTTTTGCTGACAACATGATCTTGTATGTAGAAAATCCTCAAGATTCCACCAAAGACTCCTAGAATTGATAAATTCAGAAAAGTCTCAGGTTATAAAATCAATGTACACAAATCAGTAGCATTTCTGTCCACTAATAATAGTCAAGCTGAGAGTCAAATCAAGGACTCAATACCATTCACAATAGCTACAAAGGAAATAAAATACCTAGGAATATATTTAACCAAGGAGGTGAAAGATCTTTACAAGGAGAACTTTTCCTTTATTTTTGAAGAAATTTTCAAGTTTTTGGTTTGCATTACCAATTTACTTTGCCCCCCTCCCCCAAGCAGACTCAATTTCTTTTTTATGTGCTCCTGTGTGAGGGTATGTGTGCATGCATGCAAGTGCCCCAGAGATGAATTTTAATTCTATGTATCTACAGTGCCTCACTATCCTGCTCAGCTTTTTTAATTTTTTAACTCAGTTGTTTATTTTCCTGTTGAGTGTATTTTCTTCCCTGGGTTTGTTACTGAGGTGTCCTAGTATCTGTTTCCTGTTTCCTATTCACAATACCAGCCAGTTTTCCAAAATTCTCCTTTTTGCAACAAGTCTACAAGTCTACAGTGGCTGGGACTACATACACTAATTTATAATTTTTTTTTTTTTTTTTGTAGAGACAGGGTCTCACTATATTGCTCAGGCTAGTCTCAAACCCCTGGCCTCAAGAGATTCTCCTGCCTTGACCTCCCAAAGTACTAGGAATATAGGTATGAGCCACTATGACTAGCCCCAAGAGACTTTTCCAAAATTTTCTGTTTACTAATGCAGAATTACAGAAAAAAATACTTTAGTTCCAGAGCTATTCAGCAGATAGGGTGTACAATATTTATTTGTCCCAATTTTCTGTCAATTATATACCTCTTTAATACCCTTCTTACGCTCATTAACTCCTCGTCCGTTTCCTCCTCATACGTGTTAGCTGCTCTCTCCTAGAATCCATTATGATATTATCATTCTCATATCAAAATACCCTTATTTACTTAAACAATGGAACAAAGAAGTATATAAAAATGCCAGTGCTTCTGTATGCCATGGTACCAGGGTTCCCCTTGGAATTCACAGCTACCCACATGCCTAAATATCCAGTCCTGTGCTGTGGCATAACCTCCCCCATATCCAGTAGGAGACACCAAGCTTCTTTAGTGTTTCAGCAGATATTTCCTTTCTTGAAAACTGTCGCAGATATCTGCCATATTTTCCGGAAGCATCCTTCTCTGAAGGACTATAGAAGCCTGAATCAGGGGCAGTGCTCTGCCTTCCTCAAGAAGCACTGACTGTCTAGTAGAAGGATGGCTTTCCACTCTTTTTTTAAATACAGATCCCAGGACTTTGAATCTGGATACAGAATTTGGAGGAAACAGAAACTGCTTTTTCACTATGCAGAGATTTAGTTTTGTCAGGAAAAATATTGGTAGACCACGAATGGCTTTTGTTTGTTTCTTCATTAGCTCTAATTCTCCTAAAAACTCTTAATGGCTTGTCCATCATACTAAGTTATCAATATTTTTGGACTTTACTAAGAGTTTTAGAGAAAATTAGAAATGAATGAGTCATAGACTTCTTGCTGGGTGCTTTTTAAAACTGCTAGCTTCCTCCTTAACTGTTATGAATGTTCTTGGCACAATATCCTGGAGTATTGCTCTCTCTCTCTCTCCTATTCACAATCCAGGTTCCATACGTTAGGACTCATCATCCATGTAGATTAACAGCTTTATCTCTTTCCTCCAGATGTTGGCCTTCAAAGGTGCATCAGAAACCTCTTGCTTCCCACCACATATTCTGACATCCACTTCTCTTCTTAGCCTTGCTATAGCAATTAACTTGGTACTTGGACTCAGATGTACATAGTCTCTCCCTGCATTCTTTCTCTTGCTGCCATAACAAATTATCACAATTTTAGGACCCCCAAACAACATGTATATATAGTCTCAAACATCAGTAGGTCAGAAGTTAAGGTTGGCTTGACTAGATTCTCTGCTCCAGATTTCACAAGGCTGAAACCAAATAGTTGGCTACTAGAACTCTTACCAGGAGGCTCTAAGAAAGATATGCTTCTAAGCTTATTTGGGAAGACAGAAAAATCAAGTTCCTCATAGTTGTAGGACCAGGATTCCTGTTTCCTTGCTGGCTGCCAGCTGGAGTTCACCCTTAGCTCCTACTAGCTTCTCTCTGGTTTTAACACATGGGCCCCTACATCTCAGAACCACGTTTGTATCTTCCTCATGCTTATAATCTCCCTGATTTACCCTTCTGCTCCATCCCTTTTGCCCCCTGCCAAACAAAGTTCTTTGTGGTTAAGGGCTCATGTGATTAGATTAGGCCAACTCAGATAATCCGGGATAATCTCCCTATTTTAAGGTCCATAGCCATAATTAGATCTACAAAGTCCCTTTTGCTATGTGAGATTACATATTTACCAATTCCAGGGATTAGGGCAGGTACATTGCTGGAAGCTGTTATTTGGCCTATGACATGCTCTCACTTTCTGCCCTGGGATGTTTCTGAGCCAGTGAAAAAGGGTCAGCTTCAAATGACCTAGCCATGATGTTAAACAAATTCTCCTCTTATATTCTTCACTACTGGTCCAACATACTTACAATCCGCTCTGGATCATGTTCCCCTTCATATTAATCAGGCCTTGCAATTCTTCCTTACTCAAGTTGCACCCTCAGTTGAAACTGATTATTTGTCTGAAGACAATGAGATGGGAACAGACCATGGTGAGCAACAAGACATCTACTGAACCCACCTGGCATTCAGGCTTGTGCAACCTGGAGATGTAAAGGTGTTAATGCTCCACAGAACAAACATTAGCCACTTATTATTCCTGACATGCAATAGCATCAGCATTAATAAGAGTCTCACTGGTGGTAGACTGGTGGTGGTAGTTACAAGTAGAAGATAAAGTATTGCTTTGAATGATGGCTGTGGCCCTTGAACAATATAGGGACTATTGCAATTATAAAAAAAAAGTATTGTTGGATGACTCATTTAAGTCTTTAAAAAGCCAGAGGCTGGGCTGACCCCCAGAGGAGACAGCGCACTGAGCACCCTGAGGTTCAGAGAAGGTGGCGGTGAGGAGGACAAGAAGCGCAGCAACCCCTGCCCCCAGCTCCCTTATGCGCAGCTAGGCAGTGCTGCCTGCTCTGGTTCTGTGCTCGGTTCCGGCCGGGCTCTGGGAGCCTCGCTAACTTCAGACAGCATATTTGATTGCAATTAAAGAGGCAGTCTTGTTTCCTAAAAAAAAAAAAAAGAAAATAATAGACTCAGGTTATCCAAAAATCAACTCAAGATACACTGTTCAAGTCAGAAGGCAAAATCAGAAGCATTTGAAGAGACCCTTATCTCCAATAGCTTCAGAAAGACTGGACTAAAAGTTGGGTCCAGGATTTCATTTTTAATGGAGCAGAGCCACAAAGGAGAGACTCTGTCTGGGCAGAGCTTTTGCTTGTCTCATAGCTAAAATCAGTGCTCTTAGAGTAAGAGAATTGGCAGCAAAATATTTGGGTGGACAAATATGATTATCTTACACCTCCAAATTTCCCTGAATACTCCAATCTGACAGAATATGTTCCCACCTTCTACAGGCAGGAAAGCAATCTACTATTGCTTGGAGACTCTGTAAGGACCTCACCTGAGAAAGATGTCTTGCAAGGTGATGCTTGTTCTCCATCTCATCTGCCCATCTCATTGTCTTCAGATCAACTAAGAGACCATCTCAAGTAGAAAAATGCAGCCCTTATTCCAGGAAGACATGGTTAATATTAGAGAAAGCATATTCAAGAGATCAGGAAGATGTTAAATCAACAGGAAATATAAGGGGAGAATTTGTTTAACATCATGACAAGGGTGTCTGGAGCTAGTTGTTTTTTATTGCTGGATGGACCCCTAAGTCTTCCAAAAATGATGGGACTCAATAAATAAGAGGGATATTTTAAAATTGTGTTAGCAAAGTATTGGATGTCAGAGGCTCAAAGAGGTAGGTGGGAATGTTAGATAGGATCTATTGCATGGGACCAGCCACGTTTCATGTGAAGTCCAAGAGAACAGTCTGTTCACAATGGTAATAAAGGATTCACTGGTGGAAAGAAATTAAAAATTTCTATAGGCTGGATTTGGTAGGAGATGTTTTCTAAGACTGAATTTTCTCAGTGTCAGTGAGGATGATGGAGTTTAAGGATGAGAGGTTTTTAGTAACAGCACTTATCCAATAGAGGAGATGGATATGTTTATTGTTATGAACAGCAAGGTTGAAGTGGCAAGCGGGGTGCCTTGGGTCTGTGCAATGGCTGATAGACTATGGGATTTCCATGTGGCAAGGTAGATGAGCAGCCAACTAAGGTGTTACTCTCATCCCTCAGTATGCACAGGAGATTTGTTCCAGGACCCGCACAGATAACAAAATCCTTAGATGCTCATATCCCTGATATAAAATGACATAGTGTGTGCATGTAACCTATACTTTGTCATCTCTAGATTACTTAGAATACCTAATACAATATAAATGCTATGTAAGTAGTTGTTATACCCTATTGTTTAGGGAATAATGACAAGAAAAGAAAAAGAGTCTGTACATGCTCAGTATAGATGAAATTTTTTCTTTTCTGAATATTTTCAATTTGCAGTTGGTCGAATCCATGGATACAGAGGCCCTACTGTACTTGACTTTTCAATCAAAAAAATCTAGAGATGACAAATAGAAGATTGATATCATCTACAGTAATGGAGAAAAAAATCACGATTCCTTACCCAGTTGAGAAATCTATGCTAGTTCATAGACCCAGAACCCCCAAATTGGAAATAAAACCCAATGCCTTGAGGAAAAAGAATATCCCTTCAATATTTTCCCACAGTGATTATGCCAATTATCAGACTAACTTTGTAATGAAAAATGGAAATACTCAGAACTGTTGCAGGTTGTTTGATATAGTGTCCAAATTGATGAGGATAACAGGGTACCCCAAAATCATGTCCCCTGTTCAATGGGGGTTTGTGGAGGCCAGCTAATAAAGTTATGCCCCAAGTTTCTCTCATAGTGGATTTAGTGCATCCAAACATCCACACTGGAGTTATTCCTTAACCCTCAATGCACTATTGGGATGTATATATGTAACATCTGGCAGAATTCTGGCATTACATTCTTTGATATGTAGAGGAAAAGTGACTATAACAATGGTTAAGTGGAGACTCCAAAAACTGCTCTGTCCTCTGGCCAAACTATTATGTGAGAAGTGATGACACATTTTTAGAGAAATTGCAGAGATCAGTGCTAAAATCAAAGATTTAAAGGATGTGATGGTGGTTCCCGTCTGAAACTATTTGCAAAAAAAAATAGAGAAAGAGAAAGAAAGAGAAAAATAATAGATGCACTGTGGCAGACAGCAATGGGTTACTATAAACTTAACTGAGTTGTAGCTGTAATTGTAACACTTTTCCAGATATGGTATCATTACAGAAATAGATCAGCATAGACTATGACACTTGATTTGCAGCTACTATTGATCTGGCAACTGCATTATTTTTGATTTTCATCAGGGGGCCAGTCAAAATGTGTTTTATGCTCAAAAAACAGCAATATGCATTCACTGTTGACGCCAGAGCTCCTTTTACTCTCTTTCAGAGATCTTGATCATCACATATGTTGCAGAACCACACAATGGCATGGCAAGGATCATCATATGTTTAGGAAATAGAGGTTTGCCCAATACAAACTTTACAGACTAATGAAATATTTATAGTTTCATGAAATTTAAAATTGTTTGCAAGACCGACATTATTGTAACCATTTTGGTAGTGCTATACTGTCACAAGGCAAAATGTAAAGATGAAATAGTTTTTGCCTAAATTTTTTCATTTTAGATGTTTAGACACAAAAGTATTTGAGGTATTCAGAATACTGCCTCAATTTTATATTTCATTTATTTTCTATGGAATTCACAAATCTCAAATCATTTGCCCTTTATTTTTAATGTAATGTCTGTTAAAACTCAATTAAGATATAATCATTGCCTCCAGATTTCTATCCTGCCTGCTTAATGATTTTAAAAATAATACAATTTTATTCACCTTAAAAATTTCAACAGAAAAAATAAACACTTCTGAACTTTTATCTTGCTGCTATTTTTACTTACAGGATGATGCTTGTACATTCACACAAATGGCCTCTATTAGAATATAAAATAAACTCTGAATCCCATGCTAGTAGGTAGATGTATATAAATATTTGAAATGAATGTCTTCAATGGACTCTGCAAGACAGGATTCTGACCCTTGACTCCCAATTAATTAGTACAAAGGAGGAATATCTAGACAAACAGCCTCCCTATTCATTTGATAGCTAATTAAAATGCATACCCTGTAGAAGTGGCTTGACTCTCAATTACAATTAAATATGCAAGGTTATCAGAACCCTGCAAGCAGAAAGCTGAAAGCAATCTTCCCCTATTAGAGTGAACATATCAAGGATGCTTCTATGTGGTCTGGAAAGGCTTCATGTATCACATCTAGCTGTGTTATTCATTGACTATACCCACAAGGCAATAGCAATGATAATGTCACCGCTGATCCTAAGATCCCATCAGCTATAGTAGGCTCAAAGTTAAAACCTAGTGAACTGTTAAAATTGTTTGTGGACCCCATCGAACATGAGCTAGAACAGTCTAAGAAAAAAAAAACTGTCACGATTTACCTGTTGCTCTAATGGTGTTGGGTTAATTTTGTCATAAAATTAATGATGCACTTAAAGTGAAGAGATTTATGATATCTGCAAGCACCACTAATTGAGTTAACCCAACTGAGCAGCTTAGAACTCATACAACTCCAAAAAGAATGATTAATAAAGTGCCCAAATTGTATCCCCTTTTTGACTAAATTCTTCTTCAATACCCTAGTAAAACAATTACCTTATTTTTATTTCAATTATTGTTTTTGGAACCAGAATGCATTTTTTGTAAGATGACTGTGTTTTCATAAATTCCAAGCTATATGCCTTGCTTAAATTAACCTGTGAGTAAAAGCCTTGTTGAATCCTACAAAAAAAATCTTACAAAATATTTTTACTATATATATTTAAGGCACAGTCCCCTTATTTAATTTCTATTCTTAAAATGTATGATCATTTTATTAATATGTGGTATCACGAGTTGAATTTTAAAAAGCTGTTTATGCATTCAGTCATGTACTGAAGAGACATTGATAAAAAAGACCTATACCTAAAATGCTACACATCCTACATATTTCAGTGGTATTATTATGATGGAGATGAAGAACAACAGGGCTTCTTTGCTCCCTTTGATGGCTGTATCTGGAAAAGAGATGACAGCTTGAAGATTGTAACAAGACCTGGCTAAATGCGTGTCATTTCTTCTTTATAAAAATCGCTTTCATGCGACTAGATTTATGATGGCCCAGTTTCCCATTATAGACTTTTTGACTGAGATGGGACATAGTTATTTCTATGTCCAACTCACCGTGTGGCGGGATGTGCCAAGTTTGATTCATCTCCTGGTGTAGATTTCAACAAAAGAACATTCAATTTCATAGAAGTTAAGCATTAGAAATGTCTACCAAATCATATTTAATATTTTAAAAAATACATAGTCTACATGTTGAAAAGCTGTTTGCACAAAGACATGAAGAATTTCATACTTTAGACCCCTTATACTTGAACAGAACTTATTCATTAAGTTAATGGCATCTATTGACTTTTAAGTACAAGACCCTTGTTTTATCAGCTTTGAATAATCAATTCAAATAACTATAATTAATATATTTATAATTAATAAAAATATTTGTTTTTAAAAGTGGTACCTATATGGATTGAATTTAACATATACTATTCTAATTTTTTGCATTTTGTATTAATATTAAAATTTATTTATAACATATGCAACTCAACTGAATTTAAAATCCAGGTTTTCTTTCAAGTGGATTCGGGATAAAATCACGGATTAAAATCATGGATCTGTTTCATGATCCTTTAGAATCCTAATTCTATCTCTGAAGGTGTATGGAAATATTTTTCATGGACAAGCATGGCAGCTCTATGTCTTGAAATCAACCCCAATATATCAGAGATGTGCTCAAACAAAACACACTGGATAATCTGATAGTAATTTTAGGCCTTTTTAAATACATATTTTTGATTTGTACAAACTCCTAGAGTAATTAATTTCATGGTTTTTTGTTCAATATATGAGGTCACATATATGCCAACTATGTGTTAACATGTGTTGACTTTCTGTTAGCTGCAATGACTATTTTCAAGTGTCCAGGGAACATTTTCAGGAATTCAGCATTTTCACATATTCAGGGACATTCTAGGAATGATGTTTCGAACTTCATAAGACAAATCTAATCCATCTCCTTGAATTGAAATGAGGCCTACTTTGTGATAATTTACAAAAAAGGTGTGCAATTCCTAAGGAAACTATCAAACTTGTGAGTAGTAAGACTCATTTTTTCTCCCTCTTTTCAAGTAAGATTTCTGTTAAAATTTTCTATTTTTATTATAGGATAAACTGAATTTTATTGCAACACATTTCAGCTAAAGTTTGTAAAATTCTCATTGATTATAAATCCTTTTGGATTTTTATATTTTCTTGGAAAATATCCAAAATGGAGGATGACATTGCTTTGGTTTTCAAAAAGCATAGTAAATCCCAGAATCATTATGTGGTGACATTAAAATCACAGATATGGGCAGTTCTTTTAGGAAAATTACAATTTAGATGCATCACTGAAAATATCTGATTCCATAGAAGTTACATTGAAACACCTATATACGTAGAATCTGTGATATGCTGGAACACAATAATATTATTAATATAATTGTCAAATAGGTGCAAATGTGATTAGATGAAGGGATGGATGGATGGATGGATGGATGAAGAAATGGTCCTTGAGACATACAGAATGGAGAAGTAAAATCTTAGTCATTTAGTAATAATATGATTTAAGATTTTCTGAATTATATTTTAATCATGTTCCAATGAAGTCAATGTTTATGTCCCCCCAAAATTCATATAGTGAAATCCAGACTCTAAATAGTATTTAGAGGGAGGCGTTTGGATGGTAATTAGATCCTGAGGGTGGAGCCCTCATGAATGGGATTAGTGCTTATAAAAGGGACCTCAGAGAGATCTCTCACCCTCTTTCAGTCATGTGAGGATACAAGGAGAAGGCTTTCCACAACTCAGAAGAGGATCCTCATTAGAACCTGACCACCATCTTGGATTTCAAGACTTCAGAACCATGAGTAATACATTTATGTTGTCTGTAAGCCACGCAATCTGTGGTACCTTGTTATAGCACCCAAACTGATTATGACGCATGTATATTAGATCACATCACAAAACTGAGGATTTTATTCCTGCCCTGCACAAAATACATATAGATAGTGGAGGAGGACAAGGTTCAAAAATGTCAGTTTCTATCAAATTGAAAAATGACACTTACACTGATAGCATAATTTCTAGTGAAAATACACATTTTATAAACAAAAAGCAAGTATCATTCGGATTCCTATCACCTACTGTGAATTTTAAAACTTAACTTTAATACTTGCTTCCTACATTTCACGATTTCCACTATCTCTTCCCTCTGTTTGCTTTCTACTCCGCTGAGCTACCATCGTCACTGTAACGAATATTCACAACCTCTCTGTTTATTTTGTTCAGGGATTATATCAGTGCTTTGCAGGTATCCATGCCAGTAACTTTTAATTATTTATCATTCATTCATATTATCTTCCTTTTGAGGGATTTTTTTTTTAATTTTCTCTATCAATAGAGTATTATGATCATATACTGAAAACAGGATGAAAAATGGGAGAAATCTCAATACATGCTTAGGAATAGATAATCCGGATGTGAAGATGGGATTTGGGAACAGGAATAAAAACTTGGAAAATTGTGCTCCCGTGTTCTTTCTTCTTTATTCTGATCATTTATTAGTACAGTATTTCAGTAACCCTCTATGATCAGGTAAAACCAAAATATTTGTACAAGGACCTTATTTGTCATCTTCCCTGACTGAGGATCAGAATTCCCCTCTCAAGGACGTTTTATTAGTCTATGTGCTTTTATATACTCTCTATAATGATTGCTCCTCTTCTGAATCTTGATTGTTTGATGAATCCCCTGGATTCTTTCATGATCTACCCACCTAACGCCCTCAAAATGACCACTTCCAGAATGCAGGAAAGACTCCCACCCTTATAAATCCTATGCCTGTGTTATTCCCTTTTACAACTTAGTCTCTTAAATTGAGAATTCATAGATCCATCAATATGGGGAATTTTCTAAAAACTATAGATTACTAGGATTATCTTGGAGGGAAATTGAAAAAATATATTAAATATGCTTTGACTGTTAAATGTTGAATGAGACGAAGTAAAAGCAATTTTAGACTCATAATCACATGTTTTGTTTTTTGGTATTTTAAAACTTTTTCCCTCTAGATAAAACAAAGCAGTTAGTTTTCTGATGTAACTGAATAGCAGACATCATCCTATGATTATTTCTTCCAAAACATTTGGCTTTAATAGCATATTCTAAAAGTACGGGGAAAGGCTGTATTTTTAAAATATTATAGTTAATTAAACACCCATCTCTCTGAACAAGTCTAGGGGGTAAACAAGCCAATTAAAATAATTCCACCACGCTACGGATATGAACACCCTGCAGGTGAAGCTTCAGGGGGGAGTAGGCCCAGCTTCTGTTAGTTAAGGCTAAGCCAGTAAAGCTCTGTGAGAAACCTGAGCCCAAGTCAGGGGAATTGAATGTGTACTTCTGGTTTGTTTCAAGCTGTTGCAAAATAAAAGTAATTGAATTTGAGGACATTGCAAAATGTAAAACAATTGGATTTGAAGACCCTGTAGAGTAAGTACCCCACACCCCTTTGCAATGTGATTTTATAACTCCTCCTATGATCAGAGTGAAGTAGAAGCAATAGGGTGTCAGTTTTTAGCCTAGACACGAACAGGCATTGCCCACTTCTGCTTACTTTGTTGGCATTCTGCTCAATTGCCATGGAAGCACCTGGTTGAACTTGAGAAAAGAGGGGGAGACGATGGAGATAGGAAGTCAGTTACCAGCTGAGGCTCCCTAGTCCAGCCAGCTCCCAGCCAAACTGGCAAATGCTAAGATTGGAAGAACTACCCAGTTGAGCCAAGTCCAAATTACCATTCCACAGAGTCATGAGCTAAATAAGTGGTTGCTATACTAGGCTACTAAGTGTTAAGATGGTTTGTTCTGCAGAAAAAGCTCATTGATGCACCCAGCAATCTCCAGAAGAGTCTAAAAATGGCACTAGCTACACAAGTATTGTCAGTCACATTGATACCAAAAATACCTGGTCCATTACTGTCTTGCCTGTTACAAACTGCAGGAGAGTGTGAAGGGCAGAAAAATTGGTCCCTTTCCTTTTCTGTCCACTGTGTCAATAAGTAAATATGTTTCCCATCACCTTAATTAATATATTGCCCTCTCCATTTGAGTGGGAAGTCTATGTTAGCAATTGCCATAAAGAAGTCAAAATGTTATGGTTTAAAGAGTTCATGACTACAGGTGATTAGCGATGACTTCATAGAAACAAAAGGAGTGTGAGGCAATCCTGAAAACATGGACAGAATCTCTCTTGGGGGGAAAAAATAAGAGAAACATATTTTAGAGAGAAGGAATTATTTAAACCTATAGGGCACATCGGAAAATGGTGAAGGGAGAAGGGAAGGTTTCATGAAACAGAGTGGTTGGAAAACAAAAACAAACAAATAAAAAACGTTAGGGGTCTGGGAACAGAATACCTCAAGTGCCAGACTGAATCCATACATGACTTTATGCAAAGCAGGGAACCCTTAGGAATTTTGAACAAGCAGATGATATGAGCAGAGTTGGTCTTTATAAAGTGGAGCCATGTGGTAAATACAGAATAGATTCTAGGGGTTGGAGACAGAATGAGTTAACATTAATGCACGAGAGTAACAGCAGCAAGTACAGTGGAGAGAATCTGAAGGATTCAGTGGAAGACTAGATGTAGAGCTTTAGCAACTATAAGAATTTAAGGTCTGGCCCCTGATATACTGTTGTATCTTAGGACATAAATAAAAAATTGGGATAAAAAATTGTTTGAGAGATTGATTCTTAGTTCAGCTTGGGATGTGTGATGAATTTGCAAGTCTGAAAAAAGTGCCAGATAGTGGAAGGAATGGTAGTATTTAGTCTTAGGAAATAAGTCAGAGTTCATACAATATTCTTAATGATTAGTCATTTCAAGAAAGACTAAACTTATGTGAAAATGTATTAATTGGGGAGCAAAATTTGGGATAGGTAAAAAACAGAAAAAAGTAATGAATGTCTTTGCAAAATCCATTTCATAGCCATGAATTTTAATTTGTTTTTTTGTTGTTGTTGTTGTTGTTGTATTTTTTTGGAAAGAAATCAGAGAAGGAAAGCAATATAGAAAGAAGTATGAAAATGTGACAAATTTAAAACTGAACATCTGCATACCACAGAAAGGAAAGTGAGAGAAAAATTTGACAAACGTTTCTTTTAGTTCAGGATTTATTATGAGGTGCTTGCGAATTATATCTCCAATTTTGAATATAAATTACAGAATAACTAATGCACACTTGTTATTGTGTAGTTTGTGTCATCTTATAATTTGAATCTTTGAGTTTATTAACTTTTCTTCCTTATGGAAGATGATTTAAAGAGAAAAATAACTCTTAAAAAATGTCAGTATAAAAAGCATACTCACTTCTTTGGATAAAGGTGGGCTGATGATAAATACATAGAAACAGACTGATCTTTCAGTAGCATTCTTTGCCATGCTATAAAATAGTGGTAGATATTATATGTATTTATACTTCTATATACTTTGTAAGAATTTATCCTCATATCTCATAAGTAATTTAGAAAATAGTTACACATTGATATAAAGAAAAATGGAATAAAAATGCAAAGAAAAAATAACAGCTTTTTTCTGTACCTTTTGAATATACCATTAAAGCCAAATGGTTTGGAAAAAATAAATCATAGGATGATGTAGGCTATCCAGTTACATCAGAAAACAACAGAGTGAAGTGTCAAGCTGGGAAAAGATAAAAATGGTGTTTAAATGAATAAGTTGTAATCAGAATTTTATGAATATGAATATATTCCTACTATTTAATCTCTGTTTTCTTAATCAGTGACCTAGAAAACACTGAAGTGATAGCTTCCAGACACAGTGTGGTAAAAAAAAAAAAAAAAAGCCATCTGACCACTATTCAGAGCTCTGACTTGGAATTACCAGTGTATCAGAGAGCTTATTGTATATGCTGTATTTTCAACAAATAAAATACTAGAGTGTTCAAAGTAAGAAAAAAGAAAAAAAAATACGGCTTCTATCCAAAGAGGACACATTTTATTATCACTGAGTTAAATGTGGATGGTATTTATGTGATTTCCTTTGTGGATTTGGATATGATAAATGAAATAAAACCTCTCCTCAAAGTTGATTCACTTATATAGTTATCCATTAACAGGCACTCTGGGGTTCACTGTAGTTATATGGGAGAAAAATATTAACATGCTACCTGCCCTCAGTGAAATGTTGTGAAGGCATTGAACAAGAAGATGGGCAGATAATTATGACTTGTGATAAACACTATGAATAATATCAATAATGAGAGTGATAGAGACTTACAGAGGAAAGAGGGGTCCGACATTGTGGTTAAAGAACGGCTCATTGCGTAGGTAATAGCTAAGATCAAACCAGAAAGATTAGAAAGAGCTATGACAATCCATGGGGGGAAAAAGTTCAGACAGAGTGAAAAACTTGCCTAAAGTTCATGAAGTAAGAATAAGTTTAATGTGTTTTTGTATTTGAAGATGTGAATGAAGGTCAGAAGGCTTAAAACATTGAGACTTGAAAGGAGGTCTAAAACAACCTTAGAAAGGGGCCAGATCTACTCTCTGTATTAGTCAGCTATTCTGTCCTTGCTGTGTAACAAAGAGCCTTAGAAATCTCTGTGGCATAAAATAATTGGCATTTATTTTTCACTAGTAAATATTAGTTCCACTGAGGAATTAATATTCCTCCTTCTTTTCTTCCTCCTTATTTCCTCCTCAGTCTCCTTCTACTTCTTCATTATTCTATTAAGAAATGTTAAAAGTTTATGTTCTGAGTTCAGAACTCACTTTATCCTATGCTTTAATTATAGTTTAAGTCTCCACTATAAGCATTAGGATGAGTAAATATGTATAAAGTGCATTGATCAGTGTGAGGTGCATAGTATGTGCTATATTTAGTCTTTTAAGATTTATCATTGTGATAACTACAAAAATAGAGAAATGAGAAACCTCAATAATTTTGAGTAGGATGAAGCTACCGATTGGGAACAATGCAGATTTTAATTCTTAAGTGTCATCTCATGAGTTGCGTAGATCTGGGTAAGTGATGTCACTGCATTCTGTTACTTGGCTTACTTGTATATATGTAGCTTATATTCAATGAGTTCCTCTAAGTATATTGAAGAAGACTTTTACACTTTAAATTCCCCTTGGAGATTATCTAAGAGGAAAAATTTGGAAAGGGACTCAAGTTCCAGCTAACCTTCTATATAGTACTGGTGAAATTTATTAATGGAAGAATTATCCTTGGAGCCTATTTTTATTGGAAGCTATGAATTTTTAAAATTTTGTCTTAGACACACAGGTGGTAAAATTAAAACAACAAACCTGTATTTTACTCTGATGAGACGGTGTTCTAAGTGTCTAGTCTACTATCATGAGCCAAAGGCATTTAAAAAAATAAAAACAATTATTTTTGGCAGTACTTTAATTCTCTGTATATGTGAAAGTGATTTCCTCTTGCACAAAACTTCCAAAATAGAAAAGAGAAAAGGACATATCTTTACAATAACCAATAGTGGTCAATATCTCAAGGAAATATAGGTTAGGCCAGTGACTGGGAGATGGGGAATGACTAGAGAAAGAGGGAGGGTTCAAAGCCAGGAATCAAAAAAGCTTTTCCGGAAATTTTAAAGTACATGGAACCTTGAGAACATTTGAACATGAGTTATGGAGGCTGTCAATAATGGGTGTTTTAAAATTTCGGATGATCTGTGATAGCCTGCTTGATCACAGATTTTGTTTTTTTGTTTTTAATCAGCATCACAATGAATCATGATTTTCATCTGACTGTTGGGCAATTCACGGATGAGGGGTCTTCAAAAAGTTTATGGAAAATGTGTATTATGAAAAAAAATCTATGCATGGTTTTCACAATTTCTTTGCCCCAAAATAAACTCATACTAACTTGTTATAACATGTCTGAATAGGATCTAGTTTGAGGCATTAAGAAGAATAAGACATCAATTTGAAAACATCCTCTATCAGAATAACATGAATTCTGCTAAAATTGAAGCAAAAACAAACATCGAATTTATGGTGAAGCTTGAGCGCAAGAAAGGTGAAATTATTGATACTTTACAAAAAGCTTATTGGGACAATGCCACAAATAAATCAGCAGTTTACAAATGGATGGTAACCGGTTTTAAGAAGGGATGAGATGATATTATAGATGAAGCCTGCAGTGGCAGACCATACATATCAATTTTTGAGGAAAAAATCAATCTTTTTCATGTCCTAATTGAAGAAGACTCACTATTAACAGTACAAATAACAGCCAACACCGTAGACATCTCAACCTGTTCAGCTTACATGATTACAACCGAAAAATTAAAGTTGAACAAACTTTCCACTAGGTGAGTGTCGCCACTGTTGAGCCCAGATCAGCTGCAGACAAGAGCAGAGCTTTCAACGGAAATTTTAAACAAGTGGGATCAAGATCATGAAGCATTTCCTAGAAGATGAAACAGGATATGAAACATGGCTTTAACCAGCATGATCCTGAAGACAAAGCAATGGGTATCAAGAGGTGGAAGTGGTCCAGGCAGAGCAAAAGCAGAGCAGTCAAGACCAAATCAGAGAATCCAACAGACATATTCTGCATTTCCTATTCCCTAACATGAATAATAGGCACATTATCTAGCAAATGTTAATGATCACTCAAAATAAATAGAATAAACAGATAAAATCTACATTAAAAGTTCATTAGCCTTGGGTATTAAAAACACAAAGCTATAGAAATGAGTTTCAATAGCTAAATTCTCTCATTCTATCTCCTCAGAATTAGACACATACCTTAAGATTTAAATGAATCCGTACGGCAATTTTGGTGGCATATGGGATAATATATTCCCCTTTTTTGCATTTGTAATTAGAGAAAAGTAGTTTTTCTCAGCCACAGTACTGGATTGAGCCTCATGGACATTTTCCGAGCTTCCTCAATAATAGAACACAGGCATCGGATGGGTCCTATACCAGATGTCATATGAACACATCACAATGTACTACCACTTTGGTTTCAGTTCAAATCTGCCTTTTGTTTGGGATGATGCAGTAAAAATTTTCCAATTTTCTTTCTCTTCCTGCCTTTCTCTCTCTCTCCCTCTCTGTCTCTCTCTCTCTCTCTCTCTCTCTCTGTTTCCTAACTAATTGTCTTGAAATCTCTGACTCCATTTTTTATTCAAGAATTACCTATAATTTCTCACGTATTCTGTCCAATTTTGTGGAATCCCTGCCATAACCCGTGATTCAGCTCTAGGTGACTCCAAGTGCTGACAGTTCCCTGATGTGTACTTTGCCTGTCACAGACCCGCAGTCATTGACAGGACTGCAGGAATTGCGTGGGTGTGCCCAGAAGGAAGGTACCTCCATGCTGCCTTTCTTCAAGAATTCCCCTTCTTAGAGGAATGCAATCTCTTCCATGCTATCTGTAGACAACTCTGGTCATGTTTCTGACTACTTAACAGCTGAACTCCTCTCAATATGTGTGTGTCTTGATGAGAGAAAGGGTCTACCCCACCCTCCTATTCTTGAAGCAAAACTTCTGAGATACTTTGTTTTCTTCATCCCTGGTAACCGGACTATAGAAACAGGGACAGTTGGAACTGGTTCTGGGGGAGTGATGCACAGAAGTAGGAAACACATTGGAATTTATTCCTGGTGGGGTCGATGCAGTGCTGCTTGAAACAACACCAGGGTCCAGGGTGCAGCCTGCAGATTTCTAGCCGGATTCTACCTGTGGCATGGTTTGATGACAGTTCCAACCTCTCAGCCTCATTTGCAACCCATCTGTTTTTTAAGAACTGATTCTCCAAATAATTTCTTTTTCTCTAAGTTAAGTCCAACCAACTTCTATGTTTTTTTAATAATCTTTTATAATTGATATGTTATAAATTCCACCAAACTTCCTCTTATTTGGCAAAAACCTTAAGGAACTCACTCTCCTGGTATGGGGAAAAATGCTGGTGAGTACATGGGTGAAGAGGAGAAGACGACTTGCTGCTAAATAACAAAGTATATAGAGAGCTCCTGAGGAGGGCAGAGGTCACCATGGATTTGTTTATATTCTGCTAGCTGCTAATATATTTTGAAAGCTCTCTGTACACTAGAAAAGAACTTTATTTATTTGAAGGGGTGTTATGATGAAATTGACACTTATGTAATTCTTTTTACCAAAACACATTTTCATACATTGTTTTTGGAATGCTGGACACTGTCATGGAGGCTGTGAAAATGAGAATGGGCCATCAGAATAAAAGGGTGTTTCCCCCACTTACAGGATAGAGATTTTGACTAGAATTTGTTCCCTTTTGTTTTCCAAGATTGAGTACTGTTCCACCTCTTCAAAATCCCTGTGTACAGACATTGCCTTCTGTTCTTATGCTGTAGTCCTTTTTGTTTTAGAACATCTCGCCTCCACCTTTTTCACAGAAGATACATGCAATGTATGTAAATATGTTATTTAGCTGATATTTAAATGCTGGATATGGAGGAGGACTCAAGAAATATCCCTAAAGCCAAATGCTGGCACTTGTACAATCCATCTGGTAACATTTCAGTGATCTCGAGTAGGGGCTATATGTCCCAATAGTGGGACAGACAACCTGTGGCCATTATATACAACCTGGTACATCGAATTACTTTTGAGCTAGCTCTATCCACTGTTATGATGTTGGTGGTGGACCTCATTTGTTCAGTAATCCTCCATCTGTCCCTGTCTCCTCAGTGTTTCCCTGCG
This sequence comes from Avahi laniger, assembly GCA_963575035.1. NCBI lineage: Eukaryota > Metazoa > Chordata > Mammalia > Primates > Indriidae > Avahi > Avahi laniger. The sequence goes on along the minus strand of CAUYSK010049923.1, from coordinate 23,688 downwards.
ATTTCAGAAAGAAAACTTTTGCTAAAGGAAGAGATAACTAGTGGTTACACATTCACCTGGGTCACTGGCAGAGGATCCTTCCTGTGCCTCCGTGATTGGTTTCTACCACCCCTACGGTCCTTGTGAACCTTCAATGTGTTAACACACCAGAGCACCCAGCACCCCGAGTGCTGTATTCAGTACGGTGCATATTTACTGAACACATCTGTGAGCACTATTGCTGTTGTGGGTATAGCACCAAACAAAACACATTTCTCTCATCTATGTTCTCTTGCCATTGGAAAAGTAAAAAAGAAAGGCAGAGAATGAGAAAGTCACTAAACTAGTAAGAATGGTAAAGCAGAGGATAAAAATATTGATGGAGTCTCATACTAAACAAGGCAGCCAGGAAGGCCTCTGTGGAGAAATGACTTTCGAGAAGAGATCTGAATCCAGTGAGGCTGTCAGTCACGTGAACATATGTTGAAAGTGGGAGGAAGTGTTTGCTCCAGGTTTAGTGACAAGAAATGCAGTAGCAAGGCCAGAGGTGTGCTTGTTTGGGGAGCACAGAAGGCAAAGTGGCTGGGATGGGGTGAGCAAGTGGAAGAGACGTAAAAGGGAGGGGGAAGTGGTCCATGACCAGATCGCATAGAGCCACAGGCCCTATGAATGATTTAATCATATTTTAATACTGACAATATGTCATAAATGTGAAAAATAAGTTTATTATCATAGAATTAATAGTGTAGAAATATTCCTGAGTGAAAATATAAAGGATAAGAATAAACATTGAACCAGGCACAGTGGCTCACACCTGTAATTCCAGAACTTTGGAAGGTCAAGGTGGGAGGATAGCTTGAGGCCAGAAGTTCAACACCAGCCTGGGCAACATAGCAAGACTCTGTCTCTACAAAAAATAAAAAAAAAATAGTCAGTTTGGCAATGTGTCCTGTAGTTTCAGCTACTCAAGAGGCTGAGGCAGGAGGATTGTTTGTGTCTCATTTAAGGCTGCAGTGAGTATCAGGCTACTGTGTTCTAGACTCTAGAGTGGGCAACAGAGCAAGACTCTGTCTATTAAAAAAAAAAAAAAACAAACTAAAAAAACCATTAAACTTAGAAATTAGTTTCTTATAAATAATGGTACGATTTTATATATTATATACATATATGTAAAATACATATATAGTATGTGTATTCTGAATGTTCTTCTTGGGTGCATTTAAACCAGGAAAACCAGCAACGTGATGAGCAGTGAATGGAAATGAATAACACAAAGAAAACCACCAGATTGGGGTATTTTTTAAGGTCATATCCAACATTATTTTTGAATATAAATGCATTTGAAATGCCCTTTAGAGATTGTCTCCTTAATCCAAAGAAAACAAAAAAATAAACCTTTGTATTTGTATTTTTAGTGGGCATTAACCTTCAGGGAACTGAAAGAGGATGGGCAATGGACAGGCATTTTATGTGACATTAAAGGTATTCAGCCCATTAGACGGCAGACGTTTTACTTATTCCTTTTCCAGCATAAGTTTTACTCCACCCTAAAATAGTCTGGCCCACAAACTCAGTAAATATGAGTAGATATCTTGGTCCCCAGAAACATAAAATAAATACGAATTTGCTCCCAAAATATATGCTGTTTTTTCCTTAAGTTGTATTAAAATATATCAGGCTTTGGGTTACTGGAAAACTGCCTAAGTGGTCAAAAATCAATACTCTTGGTCTTGCCTAGTCTCATAGAAGGAAATGCCAAACTTAGAATTTAAAGAGAAATGACTCCTTTAATTAAATGTCTCACAGAAAAATGGCTTTTCTTATCATAGAGGTGATACTTTACCCTGGACAGGGGATGTGCTAAATGCTAACCTTACGTAAGGAAGAATTTCCTCCAATTCTAACCTGCAGATTTCATGTCCATGAATTCTGCCAAAAAATGTAGATATTTTCAAAAATGTTATACATTTCTATAGTGAAGGTGTAACTGTGTCACTGACTCCTTAGCATCTGCCAAAGCCAGTTCCTCCCTTCTCTTTTCCCCTTTCTCCACACCCTCAAGGCAGCTCCTTAGTTAGTTGTCACCAGGACTTTTCTTTGGAAATCTTTTCGTTTGAAATGTGCCTTCATAAAGCAATTAAAGTGCAATGATAGATGTGATATAATTCAGTGCTACCAAGTGACAGTATTTAATTTGGAGCATGAAAAAAGAGAACAGAAGCCAGAGAGAACACAAACTGTCAGGGAAGGCAGTCCGGGACCAATAGGATTTCTTCAAGGCAGTAGATCCTACAAGGGGAATTTCTGTTAAAAGTGGGAAGCACTTTTATTCTAGTCCCTGGACATTGCAAAATGCAGAAGGAATTTTAGAGCCTTTTTTAATGTGAAAATGGCCCTTGGAATGAAAAATAGGGCATCTAAAGTCAGAAACAAAGAAAATGATTTCGAAGACATTAAGAATGTGGTCCTTTAGAGCAAGAGTTAGCCTCCTGTCTGGGAAGATATCAATAACTATGAGAATACAGGTGGTTAAAAATGAAAACATAAGCAAAGAACCTAAAAAATACTACTATAATATATATGTGACTAAATGTACTATGAGTTTACTATGTGCACATATGATTTCCCTGTGCTTTCTCCAGAAATTCCTTAATTTATAAATTCTCTATGAAATATCACTTTAATTAGGGCATATAGAAATGCCTAAGTCCTATCTAGAAAACACTTTCTAGTGTTTATGGAAATGTTGGTTTTCATGTATTTGTCAGTGTTTTAGACCTGAATATTGGCTATTCAAGCTTGAATATTGCTGTTTATATTAAATAGAAAGGTTACAGGTATAAACATGTCCTTGCCCTGATGTTTAACTGATTCTGACTTTTTTCCCTTGAAATGATCTTTGGAATAGCATCCATGTGATAGGGCAGATACATTTAAAATGAATGCAATAGAATGAGTCTATTATACTTTTTTAAAAATCAGAAATGTAATTCTCAACTGCATAAAAATGTAAAATATTACTTTAAATTACAACCCTATTTTATTGTTACATAGCTGAAGTGCTGTTCTGCACATAAAAGAAAGTCCATAATTATAATAATTGCTTGTCATCATGAGATTCTTTATAATCATTAGTTGCTATATGAATTATAAACATGTTGATGAACAGCGTAGTCACCATTAACATCATGGTCAATGGTAGGTTTCTCATAGCTAATGAAGTTTTAAAAAAAGAAATTCATGAATTCTCTCATAGGAACTTGCTTTTTATTGGCCTCTAAAAATGTCTTGTAAATTCTATTATTAGAGGATAATGATAGTATGTGGGAAAAATAGATAGTCTGAGCAATGTGTACTTGAATAACTATAACCTGGGTAGTTGTGCCTAATGACAGATTCTAAAATGGTCTTTGCATAGAATATTTTCTTTGATGATGTTATTCTTCTTCAGTTCACCAGGACAGAAAGGAGAAAAAAATTAACCTGGTATGAGTAGAGCCGAATTTTTAATATTTCTTATGTAGAAACCTTGAGCTGCTCAGGAAAACAGCATTTTCTGATATGCACAAATCATGTGCAAATTTTCACTGAAAAAACAATTGGAAGATTGAACTAACAATACAGGAAGCTCATATTGGAGGACAAAGATATTTGTGGAGCACTACCTACGTGCTGGGCACTATGCTAGGTAATTTACATAAATTATCATATTCAGTCACCTCATAACAGGGACACTGGAGCTTAGAGAAGTGAGGACAATGGCTAGGAAGGTAGAGCTGTGATTTGAACCCAGGTTGTCTGACCTGAAACTATATTCTGCTGCCTCCTCCAAATTATAAAAATGTGATGGTAGCATTTATTTAAACATTTCCCTTGCTAAACATTTATACGTTACTTAATCTTCACAACAAACAATATAACTTATAACTATGCATCACAGTTTATTAGATTTTATATTTCTTGAGAGCAGGGATTCTATGTTAGGCATTTATGTTTCCCATAATGCATTGTAATGACTCCCAGGTGTTCAATAAATACATATGAAACATATAAATCATGTATATATTCGTTCCATACCATGGGAAAAAAAAGTGACTTTATGTATTTGGTAGCTTAATAGTTATAATTATACAACAGATTCTACATTCCTTTTGTTATTTACCTCTGAATGTTATTTAAATTGTTATTATTGCTTACTAATCCCTAAAGGTTTGTCGTACAAACATCTTTGCACACTATCATATTGCAAACATTAAGTACAAAGTCTGTTTTATGTAACATATTTAAATATTATATATTATCAGTAAAAGAAGCAATTATACTTCACTCCAAAGACACGAGAATTTATATAACCATCTCAGTTCCCTCCTCATGATATGATTGCAAACAGATCAAAAGCAACAGTAATAAAACAGAAATGTTTTGGGTTTGCTTATTTAATTCATTTTAGGAGAGGCCATGATAGTAATTGAAATAGAGTGAAATAAAAGTTCCTGAACTTGAGAAGAAAATAGTTTTAGTTGTTATAGATGAAATATCATTATTAACTATAATTTCTCACTATATCTTGATGTTTTATAAAAATAGTACCTCATTAGCATTAAAAACTTAGTGATTACTGAAATTCTTGGGTATTCATCATTAACTTACTTTATTATCCATATTTAACTAATTCCATGCACATTTTCAACGTTAGCTAAAGTCTCATAAATTCTATTTTGAAATTTTTTGATTTTATTCTTGTTCTTCATTCTCCATAAAAATAATATTCTTTCTTCATTTTACTTTCCATTTGACAAGTTTTCTTTCTCTTAACCTTTATAACTTTCTTTGTTTTACATTTTACAGTTGGTGCTCTACATCTTAAGAAGTAAACTTATTTAAATTCCCAGTGTATCCCTGTGCAACATACTATTTTCACTGGATGGTAATGAAATAGTTGTATCTAAATGACCTCATTCATTTCTTCAATAGGCATTCACTGTTACCTTCTATATTCCAGGCACAGTTCTAGGTTCTGCTAAAGCAATGAAGAGAATAAACTCTTTGTCCTTTTCTAGTCAATAAACTAGTAACAAACACAATTTTATTGTCGGTTAATGACACATGCTATTAAGAAGAACTAAGCAGGTAGGGTAACAGAAAGTGAGGAAGGAGGAAGAAAAGCCTACTCAATAGGAAAAGGGTTGTGTGAGAAGATAAACTATGAGTAGAAGTGTAAATTAAGTGAAGTATGAAGCCATGCAAACATCAAGAACATTCTGGAAGAGGGAGCAACAGATGCAAAGGCCTAAGTGGGGACTGAGCTCAGAAAACTATGACAATGGTGGAGTAAGTAGGGGAAGGTGGAGATATGAGTTAGGAGAGGAAGACAAACCAGATTATGAAAGGCTTTATATATTATTCTGCGATGGGAAGAGAATGGAAGATTTTGAGCAGAGTAGTGATAAGAGCCCATTAACCTTTTAAAAGGATTATTTTGGCTATTCTATGCACAAATGAGCTATTGAAGGGCAAGGATATATACAGGAAATGGTGGGGTAGATGAAAGTAGCTAGATTTGGAAGGTATTTTTTTAAGGTGGAGCTGGCGTGACTCTCTAACTGATTGTATGTACAGTACAGAAAATTTGAAAGAATGCCATAACCCGACTACACTGTCATATAGAAACTCAAAGAGTAGACATTGATTTGGTATTAGAGAAATTACTCTCCCAGATAGCAGAAACTATCAGAAGCACTGTTGACTTGCAAACATGATGTTCAATGGCGGAAAGAGACACAAATTTGAGACAGAGAGTGAAGAACATTCCCAGTGGCACTGGACACTGTTCTGAAGTCAACCAGATCGTTAGGTCTGGAGGAGGGCAAAGAGACAGTGAGTCAGGCAAGGAAGTGGCTAAGGGTGGAGAGTGGAACCAAACTGTGGCTAGGAATTGTTCCCTGGTGGGAACATACATAGTAAAACGTTCCTAGTAACCTTTAACTGACCTAGAGCTCATTACCATCTAATTAGCATAACATGGGTGGAGACTTCATGAAGGATTCTGGGGAAGATGTATGAGCAGTGAGGAAACTGTTACATAATCTAACCTGTTAAGGAACCTGTCATGTAATCTGTTACATAAAACCAGCCTGTCACTTACCCCAAAAGGCAGGAAACAACAACCAATCCTTCCAGGGAAAAGGCAGGACAAACCAGAGAATTTATGGCAGCCTGCGCTCAGACTTCGTGTCTTTCTCCACTCACAGAGACTGACCTATTCCACTCTCTCTGAACGTATTTTCACTTTGCGTAGCTTCTTTCTTTACTTTCTTTCTTTCATGTGATAAACTGTTTGTATAAAATCGTTCTGTGTTTGTGATCACTGTGTGTGTCATCGGCACCACTCGGTACCAGTACTCATTGTTGACACTGGGAACCGGGGGACCAGGGAACATCCAGAAGAACCTAACAAGAAGACTGCTGGAAGGCGAAGCGGGGGAATTAGAAAAAGGGAAGCAATCTCATGATTATGGTGTCTCTTCTTACCAAGGACCAGGATATGGCAAGGAAGGAAGACAGCAGGCAGGAAATGGGAGAAAATTAATCCACCTACTTCCACATTTCATTTTTAACAAGTATCACTAAGAATTCTTTGCTGTAGCCCTGGTGATATTATCAATATTATTATTTTCAGGTACCTAAGGCTTTAATAAGTTCCAAAGATTAGCCTAGGGACATACTTGCAGCTGTTAAACATTCTCTCTATAAAGAAATGTATACAGAGTCCTAAGAAGCTGACTTATGAACAAATTTTATAAGTATAAGCTGTCTGTAAACCTAGGACCTGTATACATGCATTCACACTGTGAAGTTCTTTTCTAGCACTTTCGTGTTTACTTCTATGGGTAGGTCCCTACATTAGCATTGCTCAGCATGGGAGAACCGATTTTCTATATTAGGATGTGAATAAAGCTTTCTTACACATGATTCACCTGTTTTTGTGATTATAATTTTATTCAAACTATAATGTTGAAAGGAATGGTCTTATACGCTGTATGATATGAGATTTGTCAACCACAAAAAAACACCTAGTTCCTGGAAATCTTGTACACCACACAGGTCTTCTGTCTCTAAACTTGGGCCTTCTCCCACTATTCTCCAATATTTTTCTAGAAAATAGTTTTGGGGGTTATATTGGAAAAGAAATTATAACAAAGGAAAAGAATCAGGAAAAAAAACAAAAAATGAACTCATAGAAATGCTCTTCTAAAATTACTCTATAAAAAAGGTCGTACTTCCCAAGAACAAAGGATATATAGTAAAATCATCAGATTGGGTTGGCATTGGGGTATGGGGTAGAGTGCAGTGGGCTACAAAGGCATGGATGAATAAATAAATACATAAATACTTTATTTTTGTAAATACATATTATTTACAAAAATAAAGGCCAGGTGTGGTGGTTCACACGTGGTCACCCTAGCATTCTGGGAAGCCGAGGTGGAAGGATTGCTTGAGGTCAGGAGTTCAAGACCATCCTGAGAAAGAGCAAGACCCTGTCTCTACTGAAAAATAGAAAACTAGGCCAGGCATAGTGGTGCACGCCTGCAATCTCAGCTACTCAGGAGGCTGAGGCAGGAGAATCATCACTTGAGCCCAGGAGTTTGAGGTTACTGTGAGCTAGGCTAATGCCACGGCACTCTAGCCCAGGTGACAGAGTAAGACTCCATCTGAAAAAAAAAACAAAAGCAAATAAATATCTTACATGGACAAATGATGGTGATGCCATGACATGAAGTAAGCTATCTGGTTCTGAAGGTCAAACAATGACAATGAACTATGGGCTATGATGGAGACATAAATACGATGGAGTGAAAATATAAAAGCGTCTGGGAATGTTAACACCAATTTCAGAATAGTAAATACCTCTGAAGCAGGAACATGTGGTCAGAGATGGGCACACAAAGATATCAAGAGTATCTTTACTGTTTTTTTTTTAAAACCCTGAAATAAAATAGCAAAATGTTAAGATTCAGCAAACCAGGATAGTGGATATGTGAGTGTTCATCATATAATTTTCTGTTTTACTGTACTGTGATTAAAATATTTCATAAGGAAAATTATAAGACAATATGAAATTTTATAACAATAAACTTTAAAAATCTAAAGCAGAACAAAGCAATAACATCATCCAATGAGTTGAAACAAAACTTTGAAGGTCAAATGCATTTTTTCTAAGAAATAATTTTTTTGCCATTCCATTAGAAAGTTCATGCTAAGCGGAATACTTACCTGATTCCTGGCAGCCTAGAAATCTCTGTTCCTTCTTTTCTCCTCAGCCAGAAGAATCTGCCTTGTACCTCATATGGTTAACGCCCTACATCCTCCACTAACATTTCTAAAAGTTGCTAAGTGAGAGCTGCTTCTTAACATGTGTGTCCTCTCTCAACACTTCCTGGTTACTCATTGTTACACATTTTATTTTGGTGTTACACGTCAGAGAGTAATGATGGGGAACGTGGAATACATTTCATTTGGACTTCAGCTTGGTTTTAGCAATGTTCTTAAAATAATATATACTGTTAATTTTTCTCAACAGAAAGAAGACATTTCTGTGCAAGTTGGACATGTTGATTAGGAAGCAGGAAAGAAAAAGAGAGCAATGCCAAGAAAAACATGCTATTTTAACATCAAGCAACACAAAGGAGGCACGGGGTTATTTCCAACGTAAAGTCAAGGCTACATTTAGAGCCAAACTCTAAGCAGCCAAATGCTTAACTCAATCTTTTTTAAAAATTCGAGGTGAAATTTATGTAAGATAAAATTAACTATTTTAAAGTGAACAATTCAATGACATTTAATATTGAATTCACAGTGTTAGGCAACTCTCACTTCAATCAAGTCCCAAAACATTTTCATAACTCTAAAGGAAACACGCTCCCATTAAACAGACCCTCCCCATGTTTCCCTCCCCAATTCCCTGACAACCATCAGTCTGCATCCTGTCATATGAAATTACATATTCTAGATATTGTGTGCAAATGGAATAATATGTGTGACCACTTATGCCAGGCTTCTTTCATTCAGCATAGTATTTTGGAGGCTCATCCATGTTGCAGCTTGCATCAGTACTTCATTCCATGTTAGGGCCCCTTAATATTCCATTGTATGTATATACTACAATTTGTTTATCCATGTATACATTGAAACATGATTTTTTCTTAAACAAGCAAGCAAACAAACAAACAAAAATCGCCTGGAAATAGATGTATCCATTGACAGTTTTAATATCAATGGATTTCTAAGATTATTGTGCCTTAAATGAAGCCAACTGATCCAAGCGATTTTCCTTCACCCTATACACATGTTCCCACTCAATGCTGTTTTCAGAAACTTTCTCATTGGTATCAAATACGATCTCTTCTGCCATCCTTCCAGTAGACAATACTCAGTAATTACCGTTTTTGTCAATCTATTCAAAACACTCAGGATTGTGCCTCAGAGGAGTTTCCTACATATCTAGAAGGTTTTAATTTTCTCCTTTTTTTTTTTTAACTTTTGTTATTTTAGTTATAGAAGAGTAGGCTGGCATTAAGATATCAAAAAATAAAAATATCAGCAATAGCTAAAATGTTTTTCAGCTCTTAAAAATTTACTTTCTTTTTCCTCCAATGGCTTTAAATTTGTAGTTTTGGGAATATAATAAGGAGAGGAACACTGATTTTTTTTAACCTTATATATCTATAGTTCATTTCTCATTTAATTCATATCCTTATGTTGGAAGTATTATTTGCAGGAAAACAACTTGTCTCTCTGCTGTGAAATTCAGAAGTTTTTACCTTCAAATAATATGAGGAAATTTGGTTTCAACAACAAGAAAAGCTTGTATTACACATTTTGCAATTTTATGAATTAACATTGCAAATCTCTGCAGAAGGTAAGGCTGAGGTTATTCTCAAACATATTTGAGAGTGGAAATGGATTATTTTAAGGAAACATATAATGGGACCATTATTCAACAAGAATAAAGTTGAAGTACTTTCTAAAATTCTTTCCAATTCTAAGGTTCAGTAACTATCAAACTATAATCCTGTCATAAAATAGAATCAGAAGCAATAAAATATGAATAATATTTTTTTAAAAGTCAAAAATTTAAGACTATTGTTACTTGTAAATTTTGGATTTGAATTTTTATATCCTTCCTATTAGTGAAGTGAAAGTGTAAGATCTTGACAACAAAGAAAAATATGGTGGTATTGGTTGCTGCATAGCAGCCCAAGTGTTATAGGAGTAAGAAAATAAAAAGAGCTAAACTATGAAGAGTAAATTACTGAATCTTTCTAGCAGCAAACATCATGATTTTCAAAATTAAACAAATTCTCCTCCTCCCCTTCATTTCGCCTAGAATTAATTGCATATATATCCACACACACACACACCCCCACATATATCACACACACATCACACACACACACGCACAAGATCTGGTGATGACACCAGAGTTATCCAAATATACTATTCTGTGTTTCACTGTCCCTGAACTGCAGCTATAATTTCCCCATGATCTTCCCTAGTGATTAATGGAGATCATTATCTCCCAATTTATAGTTTTCATAAATCATTATTTATTCAGTGCCAAGAGGCATGGCATGAGGTCTGATGCTTTAGAAATACTGACTTAACAAAGACGTCCATTTCTGCCCTCTGTAAATTTGTAATTTAGAAGAACCGTAAGAAACACTGAAGATTTGATTAAGAATTTGCAGTGCGGTTTGGCAGTAAGAACTAAGGGTAGGTGTTTGTAATTTGTAGCAAAAGCACGTTTGCATATCATCATTAAATACACCCCAATTACTCTTGGGGTTTCCAGGTAGCACGCTGATAAATGAAACAAGACTCACCCTCTCCATTTCTAATAAGAGTTAATAAATATAACCAATTTAGAATACAGAAAGTATTCATTATGAAACAAGAGGATGTATTCCCTATTGTATTTATAAATGGAAATAGCATAGGAGTTTTAACTATATCAACTAGTGGAATTATCATTTTTGGAATACCAAAATTAAGAATTCAGGTAAATAATTGAACAAACATAAGTAAATGAACAAAGAAAGCCAGCGTAGTAATCAAGCATAAATGCCCACACAAGTACCTCAGGAAGGCAAGTGCCATATTTTCCTTCGTCAGTAAGAAATCTACTATATCCAAAGCAATGTATGTCCCTTTGGACTGGGGAAACCTAGTGCCACATGTGGTCCCCCGTGAGTACCTGGAAATTGATCCAGCGGCGGTGACTGGGGAGGACTCCGTAGGATGGGGATTTCTTGACCACCGATGTTCCCTGAGAGTTAAAAGACCTGATAGTACATTTTGATAGGGGATAGGGGAAGTGAAATAAAGGCAAGAAAATCATTCTTTTAATTACCTTTTATTTTTCAAATTTTTAAATCTAAATTTGAGTAATTTCAAAGTAGTAGTTTTTTTGTTTATAGATGTTTAAAATCCAGTGGTGAGCATCTGGCCGGGATAATTTTTTTTTTTTTTTTTCCTACTGAAAGGGTACTAAGAAGTAAAGACAATCCACAATTGCCACAGGATGCCCCAGTAGCAACCCTTGTGGCCGGCTCGGCTTCCTGATTGGTGCAGCCTTGCAGACACCATGATACTCTGGACCTGAATAAACCTGCTGCTCCTCACATCCATGGAATACCTTGCCCCACACCCCCATCTGCAGTCTACACTGCTCCTGTGTGGGACAAAACCCTTCCTAGTTTACGCACCTGGTAGATGCCTTCTCCAAGGTATTTCAGGCTCGTTTTACTTTCAAACATTTTGCCGAAATCCGTAATTCTTGGGCACCAGCAATTGTCAGCAAAGGCTATTCCTACAACTAACATTTTTTCAGCACCTACTATGTGCCAAATAACAATCTTAGGAACTGAAGGTACAGCGATAGGCAAAATAGACAAGGATTCATATTCTCATGGAGTTTAAAATATTGTAGGAGTGGATAAATGGTAACCAATTAATTGAATACCCACGCATGTCAGATACTCTTCCCTGCTGTGGAAAAGAGGTATAAAGCAGCAGAGAGGGCTAGGCTTGGCGGAGGAATGGGGGGGATGCTACCTTAAATTGGGTGGTTGAAGAAAGTCACCCCCTTCTGGAAATTTCCCTGACACTATTCTGTCAGAACACATTGAGAACCTGTATAACATTTTCTTATAATATGTTGTGCTGCCAATTATCATTAAACGTACCTATTTATATTATACTTGCCTTTACTATCTTTATTATAAGCATTATGTCTGCTACCACCCCACAACTAAAGAATAAATGAAAACATATGAACAAACAACAACAAAACGTTGAAATTTTCCCCCAGTCTTTCAGCACCGTTTCTGACACATTTTAAATCAAAGGAGTGAGTGAGGGAATGAACAAGGTTGTCAAAGGGAGAGGTTACATCTTTAAGGGTAACGGAAAAGAGGAAATGGAAAGAAAATATTTGGATCAGAGGCTGATATTATGGATGAAGTTAATATAATACCCTAAAGCTATTTATTGAAGTGATGTGGATGATGTAGACAAAATAGTGAAGTAGAATATTGTGAAAATGATAAAGAATGGCCTGCACTTGACAACATTTATTTATTTATTCATGCTTTTTATTCCAAATATATTTGAGTATCTCCTGCTGTAAGTCAAGCAGCTTTCCAGGAATTGGAAACAAAACTGTGAGCAAGAAAGTACATGGTTCTTGCTTTTAAGAAATTTCATGTCCTTTGAGTGAAACAGGCATAAAAATGAAGAAATACACGAAGATTTTGACTGTGAAGAAAAGTGACATGGCCCTTTGAAAGCAAATAACCAAAAGAATCTAATCCAGTTGAAGGAGTCGAGAAAGACCCTGGTGGGCAGTGATAACTGAACCAAGAGCCAGAATATGCTTGGAGTTAACCAAATTGGAATTGGACTCTGAGAAAAAAAACAACGTGAGAGAAGAGAAGTACAAACATGGGGGAACACAATAGAAGAGAATAAAGAGAAGTAGAGTATTGGTATGTCATGGAAGGGCAGAGAGGTATTGGCTTGAAGGTAATGATAATACCAGCTAACCTTTATTGGTTCATTGAGCATTAATTATGTCAGATGTTGTGCTAAATGTTTTCATACTTTATTTTTTCTTATTAACCACAAAAAAATCTATGAAGAAGTATAATTACTTTTTCCACTTTACATATAGTGCATCTATATTGGTGAAATGTTAAGAAATTTGCCTGTAGTCTCAGCTACTGAATGGCAAAGGCCAAATTAGAAAGCACAGACCATGTCTCCAGATTCAATACTCCAGGGTGGACAGGGAGCACTAGGCCACACACTCATGTGCTCCTTCAGTTCTGGGCCTCCAGGACAGGCTGTTGCTTGAATAGAATTTACATATTTATATTTGATAGGGGCTTTCCCACCCGATAATGTGTCCTACCTCCTGGAAGGTGAAAGGTGAAACTGGAAGGCGAAAACATAAGGAACTTAGGGCACACCGGTTCTGAGGGTAGTTTCAGTCTCAAATTTTTACCAAAGAGAGATTCCTGGTGATCAGGAATAAGACATCACATTCGCTGCATTTTATAATGATTTCAGTGATGCCAACAGAGACACTGCCAGCATCTTGTTCTCCCCCCACAATTAGCCTCCTTTTCTGGAAGAGCCGATGCCTCTCAACTAACCTAGTAACTGAGGCAGGCGTTTGAGAGGCTGTGAGAAGACAAGGAAGAGGGTGCCGGTGGCAGCTTCAGATGTTTCCCCTTCCTGTGATGGTCAGCCGTGAGCACTGCAGCTGGGTAACACTGCCCAGCTTGGGGAAAATGGGTCCGGAGATACCCTCAATTTGCCTTGAAGAGAATAATATTTTTTTTTTTCTCATGTGTTTAGTGTTCCAACACACCAAAGAAATGGGATCCACTATAGTCTCCTGATTTTTATCTAGTTTCATTACAGGGGCTGTTGCTAAAAGGTTCCACCTTTCCCCCTGGATGTTCATAACGGAATGGAGAGAAAGCAGGCCTTATTTGGGGCTTCTAAAATCTCTAGAGGTAGTACAGCCTCCTACATTGATAAATGCTGTGACTGGCCCGCGTCTCACCTCTTAGAAGCCTCTAACCTGTGGGAGATCCTGATGCCCGGCAATAACGTGCTTACCAGACAGGAGTACTGTGAGGAGTTTGAGATACGCTGCCAGCATTCACAGTTCTCTTCATTGTGTACAAGTCTTTCCTTTTATGGATGCCTCATTTCCCCAGAGCCTGGCAAGCATTTCTCTTGCTGATCTCACCTTTCCTCACCACGCATTTTCTTTACTGAAGCAGTAGTTACATTAAACGCTTGTATTTTTACATTAGCATTTCATTTAAAAATATTTATACGAGGAAATGATCGATGTTACACAACCTCAATCATTTTGCAATGAGGAGTAAGAAAACATTTATGGCTTTTAAAGATTAAAGAAAATAATTTAAATGAATAAATCATTTCAAACACTGTTCTTGGTTAAAATATTTAAGTGTGTGTTTTCTCAGCTTGGATAAATAAATGGAGTCAGGTAAGATACAAATCAAAGAGTGAAATAAGAAATAATTACTGTGCAGCATTTCGGTTCAGAAATGGGGGGGGCAATTTCTCTTTTCAATTGCCAGAGGGAAAGAAAAATTGTTGCTATTAAGGCTACATGATTTCAAATTCTACATCCTCCAGGGATTACTCCAAGTTTAGGAGAGTGTACTTTTTGCACTGAGTACTCAAAACTTATCAATAAGAGCACATGTCTAACTGAGATTCATTGTAAGTCAGTTTCACTGCATGGAGAGCAGATGGTACTTGGGAACAGAAAGGGTGCTTGACTGAGGAATTACATTATTAAGTATTCTAAAACAAAAAGCAAAAATAAACAGAATACCTCAAAACAATCACAATGCATACCTCTGAGAACCAATGTTAACATGTTTGTCACATAGCAGTGGATTTTTTTGTTTATTTTTAAATGATTTTTATTTTCTTTTGAGTCCAAAGTCTCAATTAAAAAATAGTTTCTTGTGTGTGTGTTACACATACACAAGAGTTACAATTAGTAAACCTAAAGTGTATGGTGCATTTTTAACACTTACTCCCTTAGATAAAAAGAAAGTTAGCAAAATCCTTTTCTGACTACCCTGATGTTGATATTGAACTACAAATTTCTAGTGGGAGTTTAGGTCTTTATACCGTCACTTACATTTATTTCCAAATCATAAAGAAATACAGTAAACATCCCTTCTCCAATCTCTCTCTCTCTCTCTCTCTCTCTCTCTCTCTCTCTCTCTCTTTCTCTCTCAGGAAAGTGACTTCAGGTTTCAATGAGCAGTGTTGTTTGGGAAATAGTCAGTCTTCCTGGTCTCGAGCTGAACAAAACAAAAAAAAATAAACACCCTTCTTTCAAAGAGGTGCCTTACTGCTGTTTTGCCCTGGTCCATAGTTATAATTGTAGTCTCAGCCTATTCTCTGTGGACTCTGATACAGCCTTCTACTTCAAGAGAAGAGACAGAGTTGTTGCTTTTTTCCCAAACTTTAGTAATTTCATTGTTGGCTTTCTTCCTGCTCCTTGCTTGTCTGCATTTTCCAAGATTTTGCAGTCCTCAGAACTCATTTCAGAAAACCCCTTCAGGAGATATCTCAACAGGAAGTCTGGCCTGAGCATCAAAATATTGTCATAAAACTCAAGGTTTATTGCTGTTATTCCTATAACAGCAAACTCTTATGTGCGTATCCCATATCCTTTCAGGTGGGAAATGCTTGAAGTATGTTTGGCAGAATCTTACCAACAGCTTTTAAGGACATGCTCAAAGCAAGTGTTGGCCTCAAATCACTTTGGTCCTACTTCTGCCAACCCAGAGACCACTATCAAATAATTTAGATTCATTTCGTGAAGAGAAGATTGAGAGAGAAAACAAACAAAAAATAAATAAAAAATACCTAGGAGTGCTTTTACTTTGTTTTCTTTTAGTGAGATTTTGATATTATTTTGGTTTTGTGAAATCCAACAAAGAGAGCTCTGGGTTCTCTGTGCGTAAGCAGAGGAACGTGCTTATGGTCACACACACGTGCTCCTCTCTGTCTTCTTCCAAGCCTTCCCATTTCAACGTTGATTCTGCAAGATGGATGTTGCCTTTGGATATTTCCCTTGGTTCTTTAACCCAAGTATTTGATCCGTGGGCCAGCCCTGACTCTTAGCAATTACGTGTTATCTATTTAATATTTAGTACTTAGTATCCTTTGATTGTGAAGGATGAATTGATCCATGAATGTGCAGTGCATAGAATAGTTTACACAATGAATCTTGGATGAATATTAGGTTTTATCATTAGTATCGTTCATCTTTATTGTACTCTTTCTTCTGTGCTCATTTTCTTAAAGGACTTGCCACTTAAATTCTTTAACTTCTTTTGTGCATCTTCAAGCTAGTTGTGAAGCTTCTCTATGTATTAGCAGATGAGTGTTCCTCTCCTTGGAGATATTTGTATTGAAAAAGATTCCGTTCAGGAGTCCTTAAGTCTTAACTTTATAGATCTATCCATGCCATCTATTCTAAAGGCCAGTTTTGCTTCAAGCATAAAAAAATTTGACTACTTGGGCCAGTAAATGTGGTTACAGTACATAGACAGCCTTATAAAGTTTTCTGGCTACAATTTATAGGTTGTTTTACTCTGTTGAACAGTCATAATGTAAGAAGACACAAGATCACAACTCTCAAGGTTGAATAATTACTAGTGGTGCCCTGACAAGCCAAAATGTCACCATAAGGCTAAATAGCATATGCTTTTGACCCTGCTGTCAGGTGTTATTAATAGGCTGATTTAAAAAATGAAAGCAGTAGGGGTGTCATCGACATTTTGAGGCCCATATGCCCATATGCTTAATGCAGTAAAACACCTGCCAGTGCTAGTTTCTGGTTCCAAATGAAGTAAATCAGTCTGCTTTTCCCCCCCACAGTTAAAAATATATCAACACCTACTCAGAATGTTACCATGTGTCATAACCCTCAGGCTATCACCTCTTCTACTCTGAACTGCTTGTAATCCAAGGTAAAACAACTGTTTCAATTCTTCTCACCTCTGAAGTAAACTTTCTAATATATGTTCCCTTGCTTGTGGGTGTGTGTGTGTGTGTTAACTGGGCTCCTCATCTGTTATTATCTCCAGAGTTTATGAAGTTGAAATGGAACCAAAAAGGATTTGGAAGATCCTATTTCAAACTGCTAAATTGTTTCGATAATTAGATATATCAGAAAGTAATTCAATCTTATAAACTGTTATTTGTCGATCCATAGTATTTTGACGTAGAGGAAAGAATGAAAAATGGTAATTTTCTTCTGACAGGGTAGAGTATACTTCTCTCAGAAGTCACTGAAAGTTTGCCTCTATTCAGACTCTTTGGATAAAAATCTAATTTTAATATCATTTTTTTCATATGGCTTTATGAGAACAATTTGTTGGTCATCCTGTGGGGGTAATTCACTGCATGGCATTGTGGTAGAACTAAGCAGATGGGAGTTTTTAATCAAGTTTTGGTCAACATGAACAAGCTAAACGCAGGTACTTGGCTTTTGACTTGAATTGGTTCTCCATCCTTTCGTAAATATGATATCAGCAATGATGTTATTTTAGAAAGAATCTATTATTCCCTGTGTCTGCCAGTCTAGGGAGTACTGGATTGAAGGGGAAGGGAAAACAGTGGCATAAAGAGTGACGCTGGTAATTCATACTTTATCCCAGGGCCATATTTGAGGATGTTCACTGCTTTCATTGTTTTGCTTCATTCTCTTTGGAAATCTTTCAATTTGAGTTTTCTACCCCTCTTTCTTATTTTCTTGTGTAGGTAAAAAGCTGATCATCAAGACTTTTTTTTTTTTAAAAAGCAGCTCCCAAACTTTTTAAAAATCAATGAAATAGTTATTCTCTTAGTGTACTGTCTCCTAAAGTTACTATTTGATAAGGCAAGTTTCATTTGACTATTAATATATTTTTCTCTTTTTAAGTCATATTTTTTCCCATCTTATACTTGTTAGTTTAAAGACTGATTCTTTTACATTATTTAACAAATGACTCTCCAGAGCTGGCAACTGTCATTGAAATTTCAAATGCATTTTATGTACTACCAGATGTTGACTACCAAGCTGAGAGAATCTTATTTATTGTTATTTATCCTTTCTCTCCTGAGAAAGAATCAATTTCGTTTATAGTCATCTTTCCTGCTGCCCTACCCATCTTAATGGAACTGTTGAAATAGCAATGTAAATTTATGCCGGATTCCTCTTGCATTTCTAATGTTGGTGATGAACTGAGCTTACTTTACTGTGGATTGTGGAGAAAATAAGGTAGTAATAGGATGCCTGAGCAAAGATTGTTGGAAGATAATTTCATGAGTAAATGCCAGATCAATAGTATTAAATTGTGCTGACATTTTTCCATTGTGATGCCTCTAGCTCAGTTAGAATCCAAACTAGAATCACGTAATAAACATAACCAAGGAAGCAATGCCATTGACTGCTGGTTTTATTTGAGTTTTTTTTCCTGGTGTTCACACCACCTGAAAGAAAAGACTTATTTCCTCTACTTCTGTGATCTCAATGACACCTTCTTACTGCTGCATTTGCTATGCTTTTCATTTTGTTTTCTTCTCTGATTTCACATTGGATTGCTTTATTGTATCATTTTTATAGTCACACAAAGACTCTAACATGTCAAAAAATGGTAGTGCCCTTGATTATTTTTATATCACTGCTCAACAGCCTCACTTAAAACTCTAATTTTATATATGCATAGTGCATAAAAAGAGCTCAAGGTCATCTCAGGCAGTAAACATGACATATCCTGTCTTCCATAGCCCATGAAAGTAGCTTCTTTGGTCTCCCAAAAACCACGTCAGAGACATTATGACTGCTTCCTGTTTCTAGTCATTTGAAGTCTCATTGGCACTGGATTAAAAATTGAAAAAGTCTTTCTGATCACAAATATGTTTGAGACAGATTACCTTTTCACTAAGAACAATCAGTACCAATGCAAGTAACATATAAAGACAAAAAAAAGACTGTTATAACCATTTTAAATGCTTTGAGATAACATTTTTTTTCAAATTTAAATAATTAAAACCTCAAATAGACTTTATTTCAAATAATGCAGAAATTGTTTTACTATAAATGTCTTAAAATTATCTTACTATAAATAGTGACAAAAGCACATTAAAGATTTTCACATTTTATTGCATCTTATTGGATTTAGTTTTACACATTCATCCTATCTAATGAATAGATAACAGTGATATTTTACATTTGACTCCTTCTTCTCTCACATGCTACATCTAATCAACAGCAAATTCTCTCTGTTTTCCCACCAACTCTATTGCCACCTAGTTTCAGCCCCTTTAATCTCTCCCATGAATTATTGAAATATCTTCCAATTGGTCTCCCTACTTTGGGTCCTATTCCTTTGTATTCCCTCCTTGACACAACAGCCAGAGTGATCTTTTCAAAACGTGTCAGATCATGTCGCTTCTTTGCTCAATTATTTCCCAGCTCTTGAAAATAAAAGCCAAAGTCCTTGGAGTGCCATTGGGTCCTAACCTGTCTGCACCTCCAATCCCAGTGCCTACTTCTTTGACCTCATCTCCCACCAACATCCTCTCACCTTCTCCATTCCAACCACGTTAAGTTCCTGGCCGTACAGAGGCCAGGCACCACACATCTCTTTCTGGTCCCATTTCAAATGTCGCCACCGTGAGGCCTTCTGGACCACCCTATGTTCGAATGTGATCCTTTCGCTTCCCTTCACACCCTACCTCCATTCACACATCACTTTTCTCCAAAGCACTTGTTAACCAATTGATATATTATGAATTTATGAATTAATTGTCTTGCTCTTTTTCATCTTGAATATAAACTCCATAGAGGCAGGGATTTTTTTTTCTATTTTATTTACTGCTGTTTCTCCAGTTGCTAGCATGTTGCCTGGTGATAACAGGGGCTTAATAAACATTTATTTGAATGAATATAAATATCTGAATGAATGTACTACTATCTAGGGACTATATATAATATATAAGATGTGTTATATCATGTGAAGTTAAAATTACATTTGAATTTCACTAGTAGTTTAGAGCTAAGACAAATTATTTAATTTCAATGAACATTTATTTCCTTATCTATAAAATAAAACTATAAACACCATATAGGTCATATATATGTTTTTAAAAGTACTGGATGAAATGAAAAGTTTAGAAATAGGAATGTCTATTATTGTGTTTGGTCTAAATCAATTATAACCTCTTAGTGACCTTTGATAATTATTTTTTGAGCACCTGGATAGCAAAATATGAAATACCCATTCTGCTCTCGAAGTGTGTACAGTTCACTGGAGAGACAAATATGCAAGCAAAAAAAAAAGTGCAAAACTGCCTTCAGAATCACAGAGAAAGTAAAATAATGGAAATATAGAGGAAAAGCAGCTAATAGTGGAATTTAGGAAAATTGGCTGGACTAGGTAATACCTAAGCTAAATCTTGAAGAATGACTGACATTTATCCAAGCTCAGAAATTAGGGAAGCCTTTCTTGGGGAAGAAAATAGCATAAACAAATATACAGAGGACAGAAAGAACATAGTATATGTGGGAATTCATGACCAATTATGTGAGACTAAAGATTAGGGTGAAAAGTAAGAGTGACAAGAGACAAGCAAGGGGAATTTGGAAGATGAAGGATATGAAAAGTCTGGTAGGTCATACTAAAAATCTTAAATATTATCCCCATGTTAATGTTGGAGTGGACAGATAGATGGAAATAAGGCATAGTGACATCTGTGTTTTAGAAAGATAATGATGCCAAATATATGAAGGATGGATTTTAGTGAGAATCAGCAAACAATGCTGTGGAATTTGAAATGTGTTTGAAATTTGGATTTAAGTATGGCATTTGAAACCAGATTTTTAAATTCTAATTTCATTAGTTCTATTCCTATTATTTTCAAACCCCTTATTACAGCCAAATCTACTGGTAACTTCCATTTATATGCTGTGTGGCCCTGGAAAAGTTCTCCCTCTAAATTTCATTATCTGTAAATATAGAATTAAAACCAGTATAGTTTCCACCAAAGTGTTACTGTATTAAAGTCATTAAACTTGTAAAGATATTTAACTGAATACATTGCAAATATATTTAACTGAATTCATTAATTATAAAACACTTTTATTTGTATAAATAAAAATATAGGAGATTAATTAGAAGGTTATTTTGTTATTTATAAAATTAAGGAGGATTACAACAGTCTAATTAGGAGGTTATTGTTTTCTGTTGCAGTATCAGTGGTAGTAGTAATAGACAGGAGGTGAATTCAGACATATTTGTGAGATATAACTGGCAGAGCTTGGTAAGTGACTGGTCAGGTTTGCAGGATAGTGGAATGGCAGAAGTGTGTTGGTGGGGGTCAGGGGCTTGGGAGGGGTAGCGGTTAGTCTTAGCTGAAGGGGCTGCAGGCTACTTGGACAGAGCCCTCGGTTTCCAGAACGGACCATTCAAGCTGTCCTTTAATGAAATCTGGGACAAAAGAGGAGATTTTCATATAACCCAGTTCTATCTATCTATTATTTTATGAAATATTTATTTCACACCTGTTAAACACCAGCATGATGCTAAGCTCTGAGAATACAATTACAAACAAGTTAGAGATAATTTCTGCATTCAAAAAGCTTAACATATAATGGATGAGAAAAAAATGATGATTGAAATGATGATCTAATAGATGAAATAAGCGATTCATTAAATAAATGATATTCACTTACAAAGATAGTAAGGGTTCTGAAGAAAAGTGATGACAGAAAATAAATCATACAACAAGGGGACCCAGCCTTATCTAGAAGATTAGTGAAGTTTTCTTAAGCTGTGACATTTTTTAAAAATTTGACAGCTAAACAGAAGATAAGAAAGGTGTGATATAAGATGAAGCTACTGAGAGAAGCAAAGGTCAAATATACAAGGATTCTTCTTGGCCAAATTAATGACTGTTGTAATTGTTTTTCAAAGCAGTGGAAAGCCATTGAAGGGTTCAAGGTACAAAAATGGGTATACAATCCCATTTGTATATTTAAAATGTCCCTATTGCAGCATTTTATGTGCAATGGATTAGAACAAGGATAAGGACTGAGTCTAATTAAAACTTTTTTGCAAAAGTTCAGGCAGGAGAGGATAGAAGTTTGGACTAGCCAAGCAGTGGTGCAGACGAAAAGAAATAGAGAACCTTGACATATGTCTCAGAGGTAAGATGCTATTTTGTAAGAGATCAATAGGCCACATCTTCTTAATGACAGACTCTCAAATTTGTCCCTTCTTAATGTGTGTGTGTGTGTGCTGGGGCAAATAGGAGGAATTAGGGGGAGAAGAAGGAAAATGTGCTTCACATACTGACAGAGC
Organism: Avahi laniger; assembly: GCA_963575035.1. Lineage (NCBI taxonomy): Eukaryota > Metazoa > Chordata > Mammalia > Primates > Indriidae > Avahi > Avahi laniger. The sequence continues at coordinate 1,231 of CAUYSK010049923.1, read as the reverse complement.
CACTATCTGTATCATGCAGATCTCAGTGACCACAGGCTGCCTCTGGATTCCCGCCGACTAAGTATTTGACTGTATCAAACATACAGGCTATACTCTGCTCAGATTCTTCAAGAAGGTGTAATAACCCATTTGTAATCTCTGACGTAATTAGGGCTCTTTTCACTGTTTTCACCCCTGAAACTTGTTTCAGTTGAAATTCCTCATGCCTCTCCCTAGCTAATGGGCAAACCTTTTTCTCTTCCTGGAGCCAGTGCTTTTGGTATGGTATATTTGTTACCTATTGCTTAGTAACAACTTCTCTGAAAAATTAGTAGTGCACCACCCAAAGGATGGACATATTTGAAACTCGAACTTAGTGGGGGAGGAGGGGGCAAGGGCAACATACGTAACCTAAACATCTGTACCCCTATAATATGGTGGAATAAAAAAAAAACACACATATTTATTATCCCACAGTTTTTGTGCTCAGGAATCTAGACATGATTCAGCCAGGTTCCCTGATTCAGGGTCTCCAATAAGGCTGCCATGAAGGTGTTGTGTGAGTCCATGATCTCATCTGAAAACTCATTTGGAGAAGGATCTGTTTCCAAGCTAACCCACATACTTGTTAGCAGGTGTGCGTTCTTTGCTGGCTGCTGGCTGGAGGCAGTCTTCAGTTCCTTGTTACGTGGCTTTCTTCATACGGTATCTCAGAACATAACCAGCCTTATCATAACAAAAACATGAGAAGAGCTAAACTGAGCACGAGTGAGGAAGAGAGAGACAGAGAGAGAGAGAGAAAAGAGGGGGCAAGCAACAGGGAAGTCACAATCTTCGTAAATTAATCTCAGAATTAAGAGAATTAGGTCCATTAGGTCTCAGAGTTAGATCACGTGCATGCTTAACTTGAGGGTTTTACTCAATGGCATGAATTCCAGTAGGCAAGTATCATTAGGTGTCATTTCAAGCTGCCTTCCACAAAGAGAGAACATTCACAGTGTGTCTGGGACTTTTGGTGAAACAATTACAGGTTGAATAGCCCTTATGCAAAATGCTCGGGACCAGAGTGTTTTGCATTTTAGATTTGTTCAGATTTTGAAAAATCTGCATATATATAATCAGAAATCTTGAGGATAGCACCCAAATCTAAGCACAAAATTCATTTATGTTTCACATAATTCTTACACATATACCCTGAAGGTAATATTACACAATGTTTTAAATAATTTTGTACATGAAACAAAGTTTGTGT